>JAOBRG010357684.1:0-27605 GCA_027574985.1 Umimayanthus nakama
GGAGTGAATGACAATATGAAATTTGGCGAGGTAGTAGAGAATCATAAGCTCATTAATTTGGTGGTTTCATCAACAGAAACTTTCACCGTTTTTCTGCTAAAAAGTACTTCGCCTGTCGCCTCAGCAATTTCCCTTTCATGAACGATCGTTGCCTTTTGGAGAAGCTGTTGCCATTTCCAACAATAGTCTGTTATCGTTTTTATGAAGACAATAGTCTTGATCGCCGAAAACTAATACTAACCCTAATCTAAACTTAAGTAGAAAAGAAGAAACTTAATAGAAAAAAACTTAATTAAAAATACTTACCGTGTTTCGAATCCGTAGCATTTTAGTCCTATATACACTACCACTGCCAACAACTTGATTCAGTGCTGTTCACATTGTTTTTAGAGCAGTAATGTTACAAATGGCATCGGCTGATGTTGAAAGTGGTGACGATCGTGTACAAAAGGGATATTTTCGTCGCCAGTCTCGAGTTAAGTATTTTGTCACAATGGATGCCGCCGATTCCAACAAGTTTAATAATATACTACAGAACATACACACTCAGGTTAACCTTTCAAAAGTGATTTATTTCATTTTCCAAGATTTGTACAATATCAGCGGTTTAATAATATGGCTCTTAATAAAATAGACAACGCAAAAAACTTGTTTATACTAGTGTCAGATAACATGCTCAACTACCAAGCTAATACTCACACCACCCGATCAAACCCCTCCCCACTTAAGTTAGCACTTCAGTGCAATCAAACCCAACGGGCAAACCTTATGAACTTCACAATTTGTTTCTAGATACAAAAAAAAAAAAATATGCAGGCACGCAAACTTCGGTAGCTATAACAACTATGACCAATTGCAGTGTGCCCGTGGTACTAAGCTAACACATAAAATAATAATGACCAAATTTACCACTGTTGACAGCTCTGTATTTTTAATTTACTCCATAAAATGTTTTTACGACCTCAAAAGAGTTCTTTGTCAACAACACAACACGCACAACAATCATGTTGCTCATTAATTTTATTCCTTTTATTTGTCGACTTCGTTCTGGGACTTGGCATCGGGAAGAAAGCGTCCTGACATAATCAACTCGGGGAATATCAAACCGGACTACTCACAGTTTAGCGATTCCTATTTTCATTTTATCGAATACAGGGCGCGACGAAAGGCACTGTTTTTCCAGTTAATGCAAACCCATGAGAGCAAAACGTGGCAATCGGAACGGGTCAGGGGAGGTGGGGTGGGGTTTCACGCGTTCTTTGCACTCCACAGAATGCCACATTTGTCACGGCCACGAAAAGACACACACGAAAAGATTGCGTTCAATCTACGAAAATAGAATGGCCCTGCATCGCTAACAAAAAGGTTGAAGAACAAGATATCTTTTTACCAGTGCTCCGGTCGAAAAACGTATGGGAAACTAAAGTTCATCACTTCCGTAGAAAGAATATTTGTCTCAACGACCCTTTCAGCAAAAAAAGTGATAAAAATGATTCTAGCAATTGGTACCACCATCTGACTTAGTTACATCGAGTTCATAACTTCGCGTAAATACTCTACGTTTTACTGATTTGAAATCAAAATGGTGCCAAGAGCTGGGGAATAAGATTATTTACCATTACTTTGACCGTTTTCATCTTTATTGGTCACCAACTGAGCACTAGCTTTGCTATCTACGTCTATTTCTTTCTTAACCTCTTTACACTCCTCAATGGACTTTTTCTCATCAACTTCCATATCGTCCTTTGAACTACTGACTTTAACCTTGATTGTGGGTTCTTCTTTCACGCCTTTACTATCCTGTTTCTCTTCGGGTGTTTTCTCACTCGGAGAGCCCTTGGTGTCATCCAGTGGAGCTTTTTCATCAGCTTGAGGGCTCCCTGTGGCCGGCTCTACCTCCTCCTCGCCCTCTACATGGCTCTACAATGGTACAGCGTGGAAAGCAACGCAAATAGAAAAGCAAACCACAAGTGCACCATTTAGGGTAAAGAGCGAGCAAACGTTAGCAAGTGGACATGTTCTAACTATTCACACACACATACACACAGACATACATACACATACACATACACACAGACATACTCACATACATACGTACATACCTGATAAACACACACATACATGCATACATACATACACAGATACATACATAAACACATACATACACAAACACATACATACACAAACACATACATACACAAACACATACATACATAAACACATACATGCACACAAAAAGTGTATAAAACTGTATCAAAACTTTAAAGCTAGAGTTTAACGTTCTGTGGTGATCATAAGTTAAAGGTTGATCGGCTCTACCACTATATGAACCACTTGAAACCTGTAATATTTTAAGCAAATGTATACAAGTGGTGGTCGTTGTGAATTCAGTGTTGGAGAGGAGTTTAGCAGTTGTCTGTTGTCCAGTAAAAAGCGTTGGTACAACATTGCTTGATCGACTGCTCTTGTGTTTTTGTAGACAGAAAGTTATTTGAATTAATAGGCTCACAAAATCTGTTATTATTGTCGACAATTTTCATAGTAAGTTTTTGGTGTAGTGTACTTATTTCTGCTTTTCTGTTTCTTTTTTGAGTCTTAAAACAGCCAAATCTCAAGCCCAAGCAACATACAAATGCAGCAAAAACAAAAGAAAGCAAAGTGACAGGTCTGTGGGGGCCCGTACCGTAAGTTTTTGAACCTCGAACTGACCAATCAAAGTTGGCGAAACTAACCAGCCATATAACAATTATACTTACAGCTACAAATGCCAAAAGAAGCAATAAGCGTCATCTAACCAAATGTATTCGAGTTACTATAACTTTTGTGGAATTCAATTGAGTGCAAAAAAGTAAATGAGTGCTCAATACGATTTGTACAGCACTGACAAAAACATAGGGTAAAACTATAAAATTTGTAAAAGTATTGGTGATCGCCCCCCGAGCGTCAACATGGAACTTTTACAAATTTTACAGTTTTTACCTCACGTTTTATCCATTCTATTAATTTCATCGATTTTAATTACTGTAAACACAATCCATACAAAATAAACAAGTTGAAATGTTTAAATTCAATTTAAAAACTAAACCACAACGCTCACATCAAATAAAATAAAATGGATATGAGATATTCTAAAAGGCCTGCAAGAGGCCGGTAAAACCAAACTTACCTCTTTTGCATCTTGGTAACAAAGATAATGAAATGTCTATTGAGGAATGAAAATGGTATTAGTCCATTTCACCAACAAATTACCAACAAGTTGAAAACAAGAAAAGGCAAGTGAAAATTTTTCCTTACAGCAGGTCCTTCATCTTTTACATGTAAACCATATCTTGTACCTTGTCAAAATTCTCCCCTCTCAAGTCAATTTCAATAACACCTCTGATACCTTGTGTGAGAACAGCACCATGTCTTGCAGACAGTGACACCAGAAGTGCAGTGCTAAAGCCAAGTGCGAAAGGATTTGGTTTGTGTATGTGTCATGTGCTTTATTGTAATGGATGGGATGTACAGTGTAAGCCAGACTTGAGGGGGGGATGCTCAGGTTAGGATGCTCAGGCTAGGATGCTGAAAGGTTATTTGGGGGGGGGGAGGGGGAGCATAGCAACGCAGACTACAGGTTCAGTCTGGAACAAGAAAGGCAGGCCCTTAAACCCTCTAACATTTTAGGCCATATGTTCAGCCTGGACACTCGCCTTTCCATCCACTCGCACTGCATTCTTGTAGTGCCATTCCTCTGCAGCCTCCTCCCAGAACTGTTCAAACTTCTCACAACAGATGTCACATGTCTAAAGGAAATAATGACAAACAGGAAACAGGTTCAGCTGAAAGGTTCACTTAGAATTCCAATTTAAAAACTGACTAAACAGCCTGCATTAAGAAGAGAAGAAATGCAGAGACAGGGTTTGTACAGCTAAAGCCTGGTTTTCACGAGCGACGTAAGGGACGGAAGCACAAGTGAAAAAACTCTTATGTCAGTTATGTCACCGTGAAAATGGGCTTGATGCAAGCATAGCAACAACGAAAGAACAAACACAAATATCAAACTCCTTTCCTACTGCTTCTGTCTGCGTCATGTTGTTTTCACGGCGACATAAGTGACGGAAGCAGAAATGGAGACGGAAGAAAAAGGAAATCTTCCGTTCCTTCCGTCTCCGCTTCCATCGAGCTTATTCTTATGTCAGCCCGTTTTCACGGTGACATAAGAGTTTTACGCTTCTGCTTGTGCTTCTGTTCCTTACGTCGCTCGTGAAAACCAGGCTTACCGGTAATAGCTCACAAAACTAAAGAACCTTGTTTTCTTTCTTCTTGTTCTTATTTGAAAATTACAATACAGGCAAACACATGTAAATTGCAACTTCCAAAGTTCTGTTCTATCAACAAATGCACCAAAATATCTTTTATACAATCTCCAAACATTGCTCATGAGAAACAATAAATATATTTGAACATAATTTCATACCTACAAAAAAACATACTGCCCTCTGATTGGCTGGTTTACAGAGTATTTTTCATTAATCCATGCAATTAAATCCTTAATAACTACATGTGCTATTGAAAACTTAATTGGGATGGTCATCCAGGAACTTTTCTCTACATATTGCAAAAACAAACACCGACCGTTGACTGTGAGCAGAATGACTTATTAAGCACTCAATTTGCATTAGCCATTAGATGAGTTCACATCACCTGTGCGAGGTCTTTTGTCATGATTTGCAAACACTTTTTTAACTTGCAAAAGGAAATGGAAATTAAATTTTTAAATACTATTTTGTTTTGTCTTTTGTTCAATTTACCTGTTTGTGCGGGAACTCTCCCTTTTTTCCACAAAAATTTTAAAACTGTATTTCTTGTAACCTTAGTTCTTTAAGAATTATTAATGAAAAACTGTACTCGTATTTCATGAAAGTGAAAAATACCCTTGTGCTTTGCACTCTTGGTATTACTACCACTTTCATAAAATACTTGTGCAATTTTTCATTAATTCTTCCCAAATGGTGGTGTTTCCTAAACAAGTATAAGCCTATTTACCACCAACAACAATAAATTATTTTTTTAATAGAGTTCCAGAACTTCCTGGAGTCTCAAGAAGTGCATAAAGTTTGAGTTACAGTTACAACAAGAAGTATGCTTACTGATTCTGCCTCTCCATCTCCATCTAGGACAGGAGTGCTGTCAGACTTGTTCTCCTTGACAGCTGTAGTGTCAGGGGAGTCAGATCGAGCTGCTCCTTTGACCACATCAAATACTGAACTGTGGGCTGAGGAAAAAACACAAATCTAAATTAACCACACTCTGTTTCTACCTTGATAAAATTGAATACTTCATTTACATCCTGCTGTGCAAGAACAAGAGATTATAGCAGCAAGAGTTTAATTTTAGTATATCAGTAATCATACATAAATTTATTAATACACAGCTGTTTCTGAGGTACCAATTCCTTTTTCCATTCAATACTGTTTCACTAAAATAAATACAATATGTTTGTTTCTTCTTTGGTAGCATTTGCTGAATAACAAGAGGGATCAGTAACAGAACATGGATATTGGTACAAGATTGCGTAACTACAAAGACAAACATAACAACATCGATTACACATACTTAAAAGTGAAAAATCTGTCAGTGCGCACAAATCAGCTGTTTCTGGTACACTGCCTAGCCCAACCAGAGCGGAGACCTTATCCATGGCTAACACTTTTTGTTCAGGTAGCAGACGAGGATGACACCGTTAATCCCTGAACAAAGTGTTGCAAGCTTGACCTTGGTGCTCTAACAGTGTCTACAGGCTTGGACGAGCGAGTGCATGATCATAGCTTCAATTTGCCAGAATAAAGGGCAGAGCTTCACTTTGAACAAATTCAATTAGAACACTAACATATCAGGCAAGCCGGCACAAACTTGGGATGGATATTTCAAGACCGAGCAGGCTAGGACAACAACAAAAAATAGCTAACAGACTACCTCGTTCCTCTGGATCACCAATTTCTTCATAAGAAAGCCAGTCCTGAAAAAAAAGTTTCCAGATACATGTACATTAATTGCATCTCTCATTAATTCATTGTACCTTGTGATGATACAAGGATTTTATACAGCTGTTGCAGATGAGTTTGGGTAGGGAGGGGGCAGCGCATTAGTTTTTTTAAAGTTAGGGGTACAAAAATACAGGCTCAATTTTCCTGAAACTCTTTATATTTTCTAAAATATTTTGGGCTAAAGCACCACCTTGAGCAAAAAAAAAAACTCAGCATTACGAGTCGACAGTTCTTGATTTAATTTAAAAGTGCCTTTCTCAATCAAAGATTGTCTTCAAAAGAACATCACTCACAAGAGCTAAAGAACAAGCACCACCTTCAAAAAACACCTCTACCACACCAGTGACTCAACAATATGTCCTTTTTTCAGTTTTGAGGCATACCTTGAGAGTGATGTACCACTGTCTGTGAGCTATACGACGCCCATCCTTCTCTCGCCGATTCATTCTGAAGTGCCAATCAAGGTGTTCTCGATACATTGCTGCTACGTCTCCGGGAAACCTCAGGCCACAGGAAGAGCACTGGATTCCATTGCAAAGTTGGTCTACTATTGGGTCATGTCGCCTATGAAGCAAATATAAATCAAAATGTCACAAAGACGTTCACAGGGTTCCTCCAGCTCAGCAGCCAACAAATTTAAGACCTTTTTAAGACTTTTTAACACGGAAAGTCAAAAAATTTAAGACAAATTTTTCAGTGCAAAAAATTAAAGAAAGGAAACTTCAGCGAGATAAAAATGCTTTTCAAACACTTTCCATGGTAAACAAGATATAATCATCAATAGAATCTATACAAACTTTATAACCAAACAACAACAAAATAGTTATCATCAGCAACAGTAAACTTGGGGCACACAGACACGAACGTCACGTTAAAATTGCCCCAGATACTGTATAGTATGCAGAGAATACGTCAACGATTTGGCTGCAAGAAAAACTCACTTTCATTCGCCTTACATATTTTTATTATGCCTTTTAAGACTCAAAAACAACTTCTAAAAGATTTAGGTCCTTTTTAAGGCCTTAAATCTGCAAAAAGCAAAAAAAAAAAAAGACTTTTAATGACTTTTAATGACCTGCGGGAACCTTGCATTCAATGTATAAAAGAAACTGCATTCTAACTTAATGAAAATTTATTCACAAGCTTGGGTGAAAACGACTGTGGTATCATATAACAAGAATAACAAAGTTGTATAAAAACTTGAGAACAACCTTTTTTGTTCCATGATAAAATTAGTGATGCTCATGGTAACATAATTGTCTATACAAGTAGATTGGGCTGTATGAGTGTGTGGTACTAAGACAAAGCATATCAAAGGGTTACTCTACTGTTAATACATAGCTAGTGAATAACATATGGATTCCTTACTTCTTCAGTTCAGATGGAATCAACTTTATTTCTGGTATTTTTTCCTTCTCTTTTGTAATTTTGGCTTGTGGATTTCTCGCTATTGGCTTAATCTGTTGAACTGGCACCAGCTGGGGTGCAGGTTGTGGTAAAGATTGTGGCAGAAGTGGTGGGGCTTGGGGAGGAGTTCCAGATCTAACTTGAGATTCTTGAGCTTGTTCTGGCATGACCTTGATGATTCCCGCAGTCACCAGACGGTGAAACAAATCATCAACTGATTTCTTCTGAAACATTGTGTTTGGTGTAAAAGGTGTGCCTGTGTAGATAATGACATGTACATTATTTTCAGAATCAAACACACATTATTTTACAGAATTGCCACTTTAAGCTGGTTGTGGAATTCATGGACTTTTCCACAACTTTTCAGGACCCTTTTAAGTAAATTCAAGGACCTTCTGTACCAAAAAAGTGTTGTTATTCTGTATTTTAATTCTGTAAAGAGTTTTCTCAAGCTGTTGCAATCTTCTTACCAGGGCAAAACAGAAGGGTACAATTTCCCCCTGTTTTTTTAACACACTGTCACTTGCTTCAGCACCTCCTGGCTTTTTCAATATCATTAATTTTCATTTATTGCTAGATGCAAGAACAAGCACACAAACGTTTATTTTGAAATTGTGTCAGTGGTCCTCACATATTTTTCTGAAATCTATTTTTTCTGAAAAAATATGGTAATGCAACAAGATAATTATGCAAATGTATTAATAATCTGCACTTCAGAGTACATTTCACAGTGCTTCCTTTACTTTCTTCTGTTTAATGTAGCATGGTCAAACATGATCAATTTTCATGACAACTGTACTGTCTAACCTTTCTCCAACTTTTGCAGGTATATAGAACAGCTTGACTTTTAAGATTTTATTGTAAATACTATAAGATTATGGCAATCTATAATTGAAGTCAAAACTATACCTCTGTCAGATGACGATGAATCACGAGGTGGGGTTTGAGGCATTGGAATGTTCATCCTTGGTTTATCACGAGGTCTGTCCATACTAACCGAAGCTCCCTCGTGAGTACCAATTGGTCTTCCTGGTCCAAAAGATTGGTGCCTAATATTCTGTTCAATATGTGGGCCATGCTGTGATGGTCTCATCGGCCCCATGGAGGATGGAACAACATCCATTGCTCTGTGGTCTCTTTGATTTAATGGTGGACCCCTCAACTCATCCCTAAAACTGGGATCAGGCCTATCTGCAGTCCTCACGAGGTCCCTTGGAGGGCCCCCCTCGCTACTCATACTGGGACTGCTTCTTCCAAGCTCTTGCATGGGACCCGACATCCTGCCAGGCTCACCTTGCCAATGTCCTGGATGATTTACAGGCCACCCATGACTGAGTGGCTCTCTCTGCTGGACCTCCACAGGCAGATCATGTCTTACACGTTCACCTCTTACATGATCCATGCCTCTGCCCATATTCTGGTTAGGGCCTGTGAGATCCATATTGCGACTTGGGCCGTGGTGATCCAAAGGTCGACCAGAACCTTCAAATGGCATAAATCGACCAGGTTCTTCATGCTCCATAGGATGCTGACCCCCCTGACCTGAATGGTCACCAGGACCTGGGTGTCTCATTGGTGGTCGGCCAGGCCCTCTAGGCATGTCAATGTCCACGGCCTGATTTCCTCCTCGCCGATCCAATGTAAAGTCAGGATGCTGACCATCCAAAGGCCTAGGAGGGCCTTGATGTTCTATTGAATGAAAAGGTCTGGGGTGGTCATGGGGTGGGAAATGTTCGTCATGGTCCATAGGCGGACCATGCCCTCGTGGTACATCCATATGGGGCCTTGGCCCTTCATGAATACCAGAATGACCTAGTGCCATGTGGCCATGGGGTCCCAGTATTCTTTGCTCTCCTACAAACAAGAAGTCATTGCATATTAACTAATATTATACTAGTTTAGTAAAATTGCACTGGTGATTATCGAAAATGGCACGTGCTGATTGGTTGAGAACTTTGTTCTCTCACACTATAATCACCGCTAGGTGATTACAGCAATTTTCAAAATGGCGGTCAAAGTTTGGAGTCAAGCTATTTAAAGGTAGGTTGGTAAATTAAGCAAAATTTTCCTTTCGCGAAACATTGATTTTCAAAACAGGAAAGTTTGTTTACATTTTTCGCCAGAGTCACAAAGAGTCGCCGCAAAGCATGTTTAGGCTTGTGTTTTTTAAATGACAAATATAATATTTTTAAAATGTTTGCTATTTTTGTTTTGTTTTGTTTTCTCGAATAATCACCAGTGCAATTTTACTAAAACAATTAGTCACCTCAGGCTCTGTGAGTATCGCAATAGTCACCTCGACTTCGTCTCGGTGACTATTCGCTGTTATTCACGTCGCCTTCGGTGACTAATTGTTAAATAACAGTATTCTATACTTCTTACAACTACAGCCGTTCTGGTTATCTCACAAGAGTAATCTTATAGTTGGAGGCTGAGGACTCTACAAGCATATTTTGATAGAGATGAAACTAGCAATCTCATTTCAAGTTTTACGTTGACTCAAGAGGCAGTAGTTGGAGTATTCGTATTTGTATTTTTTAGCAGCATGGTGGCTTCTAACACAGAACAAATTTTCTACTTACTTAGAGTCCACTTGGTTATTCTTGAAAAGGGGTTGAATTCTTTAATTTGGAGTGATACTTCAAGAACAGGTAGATTTGGGGCAATGCAGTTTCTATAGGTCACATTTGATCAATGTCACGGATTGAACTGTGGCGACAAATCAAAGAAAAACATGATGTTGCCGCTTGTGTCTCAGGAAGATTTTTCAAATTTCCAGTTTTTTTAATTTTTCTGCTGAAGAGAACAAAGCAGCACTAAGGTAGTAAAGGCAGAGCGGTGTGACCCTGCATTACCATACTGTTGGGAGAACCCTGATAACCCCAGATAAACCTCAAACTGCTGTACTTTCTGTTCCAACCCTGAGCAGTTCACTTCTTAGAGCCCCTTGACACATGTATAATTTTTCTAGATGAGGGACTGCGGAACACTTATCAAGCAACTTTGTTTGTTTGGATTTTACATAAATTTGGGGGCACCACACTTCCCAGGATACCAGTGCCCACATAAGACCAGTCCTTTATACATACCATGGCCGTGCCTGAATGGTTCCTGTGGCCCACCAAATGGGGGTTCATCAGGGTAATGATCTGATCGATGTTCCAGGTGTGTTCTTTCCGATCCCAGGTGTTGTCTGCCAGCAGACATGCGATCAAACTGCTCTTGCTGTCTTTGAAGTTCATAGAACTGCTCGAGTTTCTCCATCAGGTCATGATGTTGCTCTTTCGAAATATCTCCAGTACTTAATCGTCGTTCAGCCTGGAAATAAAAATGTTTCTTACAAAAGTTTGTGCCAACTATAGAAGCCAAAAGCATTGATTAAAAAGGGAAAACTTGAAATCATTTTCAGCGTTACTACATACTATGGGCAGAAGATAGTAGAAAATTATAAAGTAATTAGCCTATGAACTGAAAAAGAAATTACAATGCTATAAAACTGCAAACTTGCTACATGTATCTAGCAAAACTGTAAAAGCTACCAGTGAGACCACATATGACTTATGGCAGGCAATAAGGAATTTTTAACAAAATAAAACAAAACTCTCATATCAGTAGAACTAAAATCTCAATATAAATTGCTGTCTTTATTTCTTAGCTTGTAAATCTTCCTGACGAAGTCTATCTAGTAATAGATGAAAATTAATGTGTAGAAGAATAAAGTTTACAAAGCTACAAACTAAAGTCTGTGTGCTGCTCACTTATTTTTGTTAAAAAGAAAAAAGTATTTTCAAAATGTCTCTTGTCAGTCTGAATCAATAACCAAACCTTTTCAGAACTACATGTACAGGTATACACCAGCCAGAACAATTTTAAAGTGTTATGGAATAAAATACTCATAGATAATTTTAAACAAAGTTGTGTTTATACGGATGGTGGCAGAACATGATTATTTCTCATTTTCACCGTCTTTTGATTTCAAACAGGGTCTTGATTATTTTTAGGAGCCTCAGACTGGTGTTGAAAAACTGCATAAAATTCAAGGGGGGCTTTGAAAAAAATAGACATTCAAATTTGTTTCAAATTACACAACCCAGTCCTCCCAATAAATAATGAACGCTCCCTTAATTGATGATTTGTTCTAGCACTTTTCTTTGTCTCAGATCTGTTCAGTGTGTTTTTCACTTAATGACAACACGCAAAGTACATACACATACCTGACTCAAAATCTCTGCCTTGTGTTCAAGTGTGAGCTCTTGGGGGATTACAAAGCTTGACCCAAATCGTCTACGTTCTGGATGATCAGGGGGAAGGTTACCATGCCATCGATCATCATGTTGGTCAAACTCCTGCTCTTGTACAGGCATATCCCTTACACTCCCCTGAGAATAGTCCATAGGATGAGGAACAGGGGAATGTCGGCCAAAATGGGGTGGGGGGAGAGCATGTCCATGAACATGTTGATCCCTAGACATCTGAAGTTCTTTCCTTGGAGATGCAGCCCTGTGACCCCTTATTGCCATAATTTCATGGTCTTCAAACAGAGGTTTGGGTTTTTTTGATAGAGGTTCTTCTGTTAATAGTCTGCTGTGATCATCCAGAGGATGCTCTCTAGGATGAACCACTGTTTCTAGTGGATCTTGCCTGTTTTTCCTATTAAAGCCGCGGTCACCCCTATCCCACAACAGTGTTTCATCAAACTGTTCCCTTCCACCCCTGCGAGATCCTCGTCCCCGGTCTCTCTTTCTGTTACCTCGATTCCTTCTGTTCTGTTTATTTCCACCGACATCCTCTCTCCTATTTTGATCTTGCATTTCTCTTCCACTGGAACCATCATACCTACTCATTGGATCTCGTGAAGAGTTTTCATGCCTTCTGTGATCTGATGGCAAACCCCTTTCATCAAAGGAAGTTGACGAATAACCTTCTGGTCTAATATTCAACCTATCTGCTTCAAGAATAGGGTTATTTAATTCTCTTCCAGTGTCAGCATGAAGATGTTGAATTTCCCTGTGTGCCTGACTTCCTCCACCCGTACTATCAACAAGTTTTGATGTTCTTGGATCTTTAGTTTCTCTTTCAGATTCTCTAGTTTTGTTGTTTGCTGTTTGTTGTCCATTTTTTCTTAGGCGTGGGTCTCGAACAGCAGAAGAATGCTGGATATTGTTTACACTTTTAATAACTGATGTGGAAACAACTTCCTGTGGTGGTGGAAAACTGGATTCAGAACTTGAAACTTCTGACACTTCCATTGGGCTTGGCTGAAGGGACAAAACATGCTTGTTAAAATATTCAGCTGTACATAATAGAATAATATAAGTTTAAGAACAACAACACTACTCAAAATATTGAGCAGAAAACATACAATTGCTATATTTCAGAATATAACATCTTACCAGATGAGTGAAGTGCTGCTGAGTATCATGTTTAGTCAATTAAAAGATGCGGACACACATCAGTTATAACTGTATGCATGCATTTTTTTTCTCTAGGCCAACATTTTCAAAAACAACAGAATGGAAAAGAAAAAGGATAAAAATTGAAAACAGAAAAGAAGAAAAAATAAGTCATGTAAACTACATGCAGTTTTTATAAGATTATGTGTATACAGTGTCGGCCCATTTTAAAACAATTACCAAGCGTACAGTACAGCAAGGCCCAGACAGATTAAGGCTTTTTATGAAGCCTCTTGTTTGTAACAGAGTCCATTGTTGTATCAAAACAAATTAATCCCCTTAATGTAACTTCTGTTATTGTTGCATTTAGTAATTCTAAATTAAGCTTTAAACTTCTTATTTTCACAAACCCATTCAGCTAAAGGTTAAAAACAAAGGCATGTACTTACAACACTGCTACTGTCGGTGTCAGTGTCACTCATAATGTTTTTATGGTCAGCCAACAATCGAAGCCTCAACACTTGTTCCTGCTGCTGCTGAAGCAACACTTGTCTTTCCTGTATTTGTTTCCTGAGCAATAGATCCCGTTTAAGTTTGTGTTCCTCAATCTCACGCTCAGTCAGTGCAAGCTGTTCCTCTTGGAGTTTCTGAAGCTGTGTCAGTCGACTCTGATGTTCTTGAATTACATTATCTTGTTTGATTGCAACTTCAGCAGGAATGACTGGGCTACTTTCTTCAACCTAAATCAAATAATTAATTAAAAAATAATAACTTGAAAAATAAATTCTAGTATTTTACATAAGCTTTTACCACTGTTTTTGATATTGCACTCTAATGTGGAGTATTTCTAAACTAGCCTTTAGCTAACCATGCCACCCACATAAAAAACGTACGTACGTAAATAACCAAACCACTGGTAATGCCAAGCCCCCATACAAGCCAATTTTACCACCATATACAGCCATTCTATGACCATCTTGTATTACAACTATCTTGCTACTATCTCTGAGAACTGACAGCAGATGTCAATTCTTTGTTGAAAAAATTTACAGTTTCTCTCACCTTCTTCAAGAATTTTGGATTGATGTGGATGGTAGGGCTGGGAGGTGGTATCGTTGAGATAGGCCATGCCGGGTCTAGCTTTTTAACTTTCACATCAAGATCATACAACTTTTTTGCAGCAAAGTATTGGGGCCAAGTGTTCCTAAGCTTGTGCAGGTCCCGTCTTGTTTTTTCATCAGCCTTGAAGAAAATATTCAATGATTCAAATGCATGAATGGTGATAGAACACAAATTAGAAAAAAAACAGCTACAACTCAATTATACTATGAATTACAGACTCTGAATGGAAAACACAAGGTACAAGCATGAGCTCACAACACCACATATCTCAACATTATTTTCTTTAAGACTTGTAGTCAGCCATTCAACTGTAACCTTCCTACGCATGTTTATAACAGACTGTAAATCCCAGTTTATAAGCCGGGAGTTTGACCCCAAATTTTGGTTCTCAAATCTGGCAGTCGGCTTATATTACGGGTACCAACTTTGAAAATGGATACAAAGCAAACCAACAACTCATAGTTACTATATTTACTGTACAAATGATTTCAACTATGACAAGATATTGACAACATATGCTGTTCATGAAATCTATGTGACAGATGAACCAAATTTTTGTATGATTGCTGCTGATTGTCATTAACAGATGAACCAAGTTTTACATGATTGCTGCTGATTCACCCATTCTGTCACAGTTTTTCCAGTTTGGGCCACTTGCAAGTTTTCCCACGACTTGCGCATTTAAACTTTAGCGTTTTACTGAGCATGACTTTGGCCTTCTGCCACTCCCTGACTTGTTACTCATTTACAAGTGGAACAAGAATCATTCATTCCTTTTGCAAAATTAAAAACTTCTAGCTTGAAGGCAGGATTGTATTGTTTCAGTTTTTTGAATGTGATTGTTTATGAAAATTGCTCTCGCAGTAGCTCAAACACTTGTAATAATACTTCACGGCTCAATGAACACAGACAGTATGGCCGCTGAGAATCAGCTTTTCTTATTGGCTGATTTGACTCCCCCCCCCGCACTTCTTTTTTTACTTTTTAAATTAACAAATGCACTGGAATTTACATTGTTTCACTTTTGCGAGGTAAAATTTTTGAAATTTCAAGTTCAGCTTTTTATGCAGACGTAAAAAACAATAATTTTTTGGGCATGAACTTCGTTAAACTTCGAAAAAGGGGGTCAGCTTATACAAAGTAACTATAATGGGCTGAGAATTTGAACAAAGTCTAAAGCCTAACTAGAGTTTAACAAATTTTTTCTAACACCTTTGAACAAAAGTTGAAAATCGGCTAAGACCAACTATGTTAATTTCACAGAGCTGAAATTGCAAAATAATAAGTTCTTCTAAAACAACAAAACTAATAATACTGGATAACAACACAAATATTAAAAAAATTGATTCTTTTTTCAACTCTGTTAACTAGAGATTTTGTTTTAATAAAAATTCATTAAAATGCTTAGGGGTATGCCATAAGAGTTGGTGATCACTCATTTCATATCATGTGTATTGCTTGTTTGGGTCATTTTTCTAAACAAACGATTGGATCATTTAAACAATAGATCATTTTAAAAGATCTGGATCGTTTTTATAAGCGATAGGGATTGGTTCAAATGATAGGAATCACTTTAAAGGATAGAAGTAGGCAGGCACGCATTTCTTCGCAGTTCAGCCTTCAATGTCACTGCTCTTGGCCTTGCTTCACTTGACGTTCATACGTTAACAGAGCACCTGCTTTGCAGGTTATTGAGTGCATACCAAACATGTTTTCCATTAACTGACCATCCTACCTTTTCAAAGACTGTTGTGAAGACTGTGTCTATAACTTGAGCTATAAGGTTAAGATAGTCCCCACCAACATTCTTTATTATTGAGTCAAGCAGATATAGTGCTGGAAGTTTCTGCAGCTGTCCCACCTGAAATCATAAAACTTATGATAAGTTTTGGGCCAAGGAAAAGTGATATCATGTTTCTCCTCAACCATTTTCAAAAAGTTGGTCAGGTTTTTTGCACTACATTTTTTGCACTACACTACTGTTTCTAACACACTTCTGTGTTCGCAACGAATGCACTACAATGGCACCGCTGTGTTTGCAACAAATGAATTACTGTGTTTGTTTCGAATGTAGTTAGTACAGCAGGAAACAAAGACAAATGTACCAAGGTGTGAACACGAACGCAGGCGAATGCGGGGTTGAACATGAATGTGTTCGTACTGCGTTTATGTAGGTTTTCACATGGACAGTCACATTTGATCACTGTATTCAAGGTGGCATTAATGACCATACATGGGATAGTCATACAGATGAACAGACTCTATATATGAAAATGAGACTGATCACATCGTTTCAGTGGCAATAGCTGGCTGAGCAGAATTTTTTGAAAATACAAGAATTCTGAGTTGTGGCTAATGCACACTGTAGCAATATCTTGATAAGCTGAAAGGTCCAAATTTTACTAAGTCTTTTTTTTCAAAAACAATGAACAAAGTTTTTTTTATGCTGCACTTAAAAATATAGTCTGCTTCCATCATCATCGTCTGAATGACTCTGCAAGTCAATGTGACTTCTGGCCTTTATCTTTGTATCAAAACTTCTAAATCTAACTCACTAAGCAACAAGCTTACTGGATAAAAGAACCTCTAGGGGGCAAGTTAACCAACAATTCCAATTTGGTTTTCTTTAATTAATTAATACTGACTATTGATTAAAAAACAACCCAATAATTTGAATTAATCACAAAATTTTACGAAACTCGTCAAATTTTAACTTTTTCAGGTTTTTCCATGTGTTCCAGTTTGTCTCGACAGCTGAACAAACAAGCTGACACTGACAGCTCAGGTCTTGGGCTTCATATTCATAACCATTTATTGGTTGAACTTTAAAGAATTAGGATCGTTCAACTCAAACGTATATGTATTCACTGCTACATCAAAGGCTTTAAAAATGTTTAAACAAGTACACACATTTTTAAATTAAGGCTTTATCCAAACCCCAACAAACTTTTTCTTCTTCCACTCGATACACAACTGGTCTAGTACTAGGAGTAATATTTAATTTAACTAGCGACTCGCAGCTCAGACAAAATCAAAATGGAAAGCACGTTCACTTGAACGATTCTCGCAACACATATTATTTAAGAAACCACAAGAATAAATTCTCTGTACGAGTAAAACTCAATTTAACTGCGTTGTAAATCTGACAAACCTTGCTGATTCGTCGTTCGACGAGTTTAACAATGACGTTCGCGTGTTGGCTGTTCTCTTCCGCAAGCATTGTCAAAACATTGATTAGTGGTTTAGAGTTGAAAGTTAGGTCTTCTAGAGATGATTCATAGTCTTCAATTACCGCGGCTTCGTCTGAATCCATGAAGACTAAAGTTTAACAGATACAAATAAGAGTTAAGAAGTCGAAGAAACCGAAAATGGAAAGTTCAAAATGGCGGCCAATTCCCTCCAGCCTCGATCTCGTGGTAAGCATGCTTTCCCAAACTTGCAAGGCATCACGGGGCTTCAGTCTGTTTTGGACCCAGGCTTCTCCTCATCATAATCCCCTCGGCCTCCCCTCCCTCCTCTTCGTTATACTTTCCTCAATTTTCGCGCGCGCAAAAAAAGGAAAGATGCGGGGCTTTGATCTTTGAAACAAAGTAGTAGACTGTAAATCGCTACGTCTGATGAAATTCTTAGACCTTTTATATTGCCGACTTTGTAAATATCTAGCCCTTTAACCTGTTTATATCATCTGTTCTTCACCGTAAGTTTTAAGCTTAGGTTTAGAGAAGAAAAGCTACTACACGCTTTTTTTTCTCGTAAGAACCAATATTTTGGCTTAGGCTGAGCTGCTCTTAAATTTTTTGTCGATTTCAGCCTTAAGTTGTTCTTAAATTGTTCTTATTTCCTGGTTATTCCAATCGGAATAATAAAACAAACTCTAAGAAATACGTGTTTGCTATTGTTTCATCCTGCTGCACTGATGCCAAAAAGTTTGAAACTATCTATACAGCTAATGTCCGCGAACGTCACTAGCTTGCTTAACACTCCTCCAGCGCCTGATGACGCAACTAGTTCTAACAGGTCTTCGTATACATGTATACCTCTTTCTGTGTACAAGGATTAAATAAATTTCTTAAACTTGTTTGATCAAGACTTCAGCCTGGTGATTGTTCTTAGCTTGTTCTTAATTTTTTGTCAAATCTCAGCCTGGGTGTTCTTATAAAGTTTGTTCATATAAAAAAAATGCATGTATTAAATTAAAAATCATATAGTAGAAATGCTCTAATAAAGTCTTTTTATATTTTATCTTTTTACTTCCTCGTTGCCACGTTCACCCATTTCACGACCGTGCGAAAAACTTGCTCAAAAAATCATTTTCGGACTGCTGGCGAAGGAAAGTGCTGTTTTGCAGTCTAATTCTTACTTGTGACTTTTGGATACAAATGGGAACTGGCGCAAGCACAAAAGAAGCACTTGAACAATACGTGGTGAGGCCAAATGCTTCTGTGGCACTTCTTGAGTACTCTCTAAACTTTCCAATGCATCCACCATTCCATAGATTAATGCTATTAATTTTTAATTTTAGAAAAACTTCAGTGTAGAGTATTCTAAATGAAGCAAAATGAAGCAGAAGAAATTGTAGAGGTCGGTTTGCACTAGTTCCGCTCAAAGCTGCACGGCTGCTACAATACTGCCCTGCGTCTGTCAAACATCCTTTGATGCCGGTTCCACGCAAGAAACCGAACTATAAAAACGGCCACCGTCCGGAGAGCGCGGATCCTGTGAACACATGAATTTGTGTACGTAAAACGTTTACCAGTTACATCTGTGCTTGTATTTTTTATTTGCGGAGTTGTGGCAGCTGCGTAATACGTTTTTAACTTCAATGCATTTTTTATTATTAATCTTACGCATTTTTACAAACAAGTTGTTTTGACTCATTGACGTAGTGTGTGTTAGCTTGTTCGGTCAACTTCAGTGTTCTGCGCTAACAAAAACAAAGTCTGAGTTAACCGAGAACTCGAGAGAACGTCCCGTATTTATTGAATAAGCTCTGTTATCTTGCTGCTAACCTTTACAGCTCAATTGTTAACTCAATCTGAGCTTGATAGCTGCAGCTCATGGTCATAATATTTAAACTACCTAATCAGTTTGGGAAATGCACATCCATACACTGAAGTACTTATCAATCTTAATATTAAGTACACTTCTATATACTGACGAGTAACGTTCATACTTACCACTATCTTAACATCTCGGTGTCTTTTTGTCATGCAATAGGTTGTAGCCAAGATTACTGTTTTTGAATAAATAAAGCCAGCGTTTCAAATGTTGTTTCCAAATAAATATGCGTTAACCGTTTCTTTTATGATTTTCGTCTTACTTTAAATGTAGCACGCATAAAGTGCCAATATCCAACATGAAACACAGCATGAAAAATGCTTTTAATTACTTTAGATAAACCTCAAAAGTTAATTCCTAGATATCTAAGGGTGTAATAGATGCAAACGTCCCGTTCACTTCGCCAAAGCAACTTTCTAGCGCTTGTTCTATTATTCACTTCGCAAAGACAACTTTCTGTCGCCTCTTCCATTAGGACTTTATTTGGCGAAGGCGGTTTATTAGTGATAACCGCTACAAGTATTTATTTTGCAAAAGTGGTTTTCACTTCTGATAATTTTGAATGTTGCTTCTTTAAGTCCAGTTCTGGCCCCATTTTTTCTTCGCTCTTCGCTGCGCTCCGGGAGACTATGATTTTGATGATCATTTTGATGATCATTAAACGCTTTATAACCTGTGTTTAAACTATTACTACACGCTTTTTTTAATAAGAACAATTTTTATAAGAACACCAAGGCTGAGATTTGCCCAAAAACTTAGAACAAGCAAAGAACAATCACCAGGCTGAAACTTTGATTAGAAAAATTTAAGAAAATCATTGAATCCTTGTACACAGACTGAGATGTACATGAAAACAAAACCCATCGGGTGCTGGAAGTGGAAGAGTGATAAGCAAGCTCGTCACGTTCGCGAACGCTGTATTGACAGTTTCAAACACTTCCATGCTAACTTAAGCAAAACAACAACACTGACAACAAGATAAATCTTAGAGAATTTGGCCGGCTCCAGTACCCGAGCAATGCTGGCACGTAGAGAGTGACTAACTAAATACATTATTACACTATTTATAAAGCACGAACAAAGGGCGTGTGCTGAAACCCGAAACACCGAAACGAAACCCCCGCAGCGCGCGCCGTACGTAGCCATTTATGAGCACGGGGGCAGTGCTGATATATTTTCTCTTATTACTGGGAGGGGGGGGGGCAGGGGCAGTGATGACACTTTAGAGAGCGTTATAGTCACGTTGTCAAATCTCTGGGGGGTAACTACCCCCCCCCCTCCCCCCGCTGGGTACGGCCTTGCACCGGAACCACCGAAACCACCAAAACGAAACCGCCAAAGCCACTGAAACTATCGAAACGAAACAGCAGAAACGAAACAGTTCGCCCCATGTAAGGTAATCCGGAATCCAGAATCCAATTTTTTTGGCTTTGGAATCCGGAATCTACACTGCGGAATTTGGAATCCGGACCATGGAATCCAGAATCCAATATTTTTTGGATTTGGAATCCGGAATCTACACTATGGAGTCCGGAATCCAGACCATGAAATCTGGAATCCAGGGGCTGGAATCCGGAGTCCAAGGGCTGGAATCCGGAATCTAAAGCATGGAATCCAGAATCCGAAAACGCCATGGATTACCTTACATGGGGCAAGAAATAGTGGAAACTATCGAAACGCAACAATAAAAACTACCGAAACCATCGCAACGAATAGCCCATTGGCCAAAACAAGCGAAAAAACGAATCCACAAAAAACAAAGAGGAAGGATCGTAACAGCCTCCCCTTCCCTCCATAAAAAGAAAATCTTCGCTGAATATTGTCCACATTCCAAAAGCACCAAGTGACTATTATTAATAGCTCAAGTTATCCATGTAAAATGAACATTCGATGCCAAAGAATTCCTTGTCTAGCCTCTCTAAAGGCTTGTTCTATTGAGTTTATTCAGAACAGGAAGTTACTGAAAGTGAAATAAAACTTTGATCGATTTGATGGAATACTGTTCCTGCTTTTAGAAATGATGTACAAAATGCGTATCACCTGTCAAACTCGTCCCATACACATTATTGTCATCAATTTTCAACAGCTATTTCGGTGGTTTTGGTGGTTTCGTTTCAGTGTTTTTTAGTGTTTTTAGCACATGCCCGAACAAAGCTAACGTAACAACGTGTAAATTCAATAGAATCCTACATAAACACGAGCAAACGCATAGAAATTCATTATCTCCTATGCTTAGTAACGGTGATAACTTGCAATATTTCTTAGTGCCATTTTACATTTATTGTTCACGGCAACTAATTCACTGTTTAAAAATATCAGGAAAGAAGAATAATTTAAGAACAATTTCAATTTGAAATCGCAAAAAAATTAAGGACAGCCCAGGCTGAGACGAAAGTTTCTGGTTCTTATAAAAAAAAAGCGTGTATTCTTAATCAAGGACAAATAGTGAACAATTGACATAAAACCCACTGCTCATAAAAATCCCCGAGTCAAAAGGGATATGTAGGTAGTAGATCACACAAAATCATGTATACGGGCAAAATATTTTCGGCTATCAGCTCTGAGCGACGCCAGGCCGTGAAAGTAATTAGTGATGCTTGCATGTATCTCAATTCCCGACAAATTATATTGTGGGTAGTCTCCTTCTGTTCCTCAGAACCAGTTGAGCGATCGAGCGGCGAAGCAGAAGCTGGTTGTATATTACAGGAGAATTCAACTCGAAGAAGGCAGGGTTGATAACTATGTCTTCTACACCGTTTCCGATTTTAAATTGTATCATACACTGAGTAAATTGTTATTTTATGCTTGCGTGGGTTCGGGACGTCTCAGTGTACTAAATTTCGAAATATACCCCTTTCTTTCAACTAACAGACTGAATCCAGAAACCATAAAGTGTTGACATAACAGTGCATTCTCGTCTTGCTATTCGCATCATACTTCCACGACCACATTGTAATTAAAAAACAGATGCTCCAAACCGTGTCCAATAACTTCAAAAGTGTCAGCTCGCCTTTGCGAAAGTGAACTATATTGCACGTGCGACATTGGCGTACGTTTTAAAACAACAACAGCAGCAGCAGTTTCAGGATGAAATTCGCGTGCCCATTTTGATTGGTTACGAGTACGAACTGACTCGCTGCGATACTTTTTCGACGGATAGTTGATTTTCAAGACTGGAAATTGGTATTTATTTTCCTTTAAAGTCTATCTATAAATCTTTAACATGTATATTTTTATATATTTACACGTATCATTTTACAGTTTGCGTGATGTCCCCTTGGGATTTTGCAGACTTAAACTATGTAAATGTAAATGTAAATGTAAATGAAATCTCCGCGTTTGGTTCGCTCCGAAGATTGTCTTTTGTTGCGGCCTAGTTTTGATTAATTTCAAAGGTTTCCTATTGTTGATTAACAGTTTTGACTATAGCAAAGTGTCTATCGCGCGCATGCGCAGTAGACACAAACGCCCGTTTCGAATCCCTACGGGCCAAGTAATAAGTCAGAAGGAAGTGAAACCGAACTTCTCTAAATTTTCCAGTGCTCTCGTTAAGTCCTAATTACTAATCCACAACTCGACGGACACCAATTCTTTAGACATCAGTGGGAGCGTTCTGATAAATGCGTGTTCCAATCTGCGTTGGCGCACAAGACATGTCGTGGGGCTCGGTGTCAGGCACAGGTGCGGATGTACACTGAACCTGTCCCATCTCAATTGTCTCTTGAGTATGTATACGTACTTGGGTTTTCACGTTTTTCCTGTACCATTTGCACCAAAGTATCAGAAGGACGAGTGCTATCATGATACAGGTTAACGGTATGAAGACGGCCAACCAGAACCCGATCGATTTATGGAGTACAGGATCGTGTACTTCAACTAGTGTGTTGTCTGTCGAATGAAAACAAGACAAAAACATTTTTCAGCATCGCACAATCAGGAGACGTCTTTGTAAAGCCATCTGCCTAATCTAAGTTTCTGGTTTTTTACATCTTTTGGCATCTGCTAGTCGCGAACAAGTTTGTCCTCCATATTTGTTAAATGTAAACGGAAACTTGTGCTGGAAAGGGTTCCGACGCCGTGGTAAGTTCGAAAAAGTTGGATTTGATTCGACGGAAATTTTAATCTACAAAAAGAAATTGCAACCAAGACGTCGTAACTTAAAGTTAAAAATCTCATTCGTTTTATTGATTTCCCCTAACAGATGGCAGTGCCGTTTCTTTTAGACTGGTTTGTAATTCAACACGAATAAGTCTAATTTCACAAACAGCTCTCTAGCATGTGATAGAACCGTGGGTTTTAGATGTCAAAAGTTTTAAATTAAGCTTAAGAGGCGCAAATGGATGAATGATTTCCGTCTGCCTGTTTTTTTCTTGGAACATTTTAAATAGCCAAATGCAGTTTCTTTACTGAAGAAACCAGGCCTTACTCTACAAAAATCAGAGCTAATGGTCTGGCTTGACACAGCCGATAACCCAGTCTCCCAATGCAAGTGACAAAAAGGACTCTTCGAGAACTTACTTGCTTTTGAAGTAGCATCCGGCCATATAGTTCCATTTTGAGTTTCAATGTCTCCTTTTGCAGTGCTGCCTGGAGATTGAAGCATTCACATAATATTGCATCACCGGAAAAATGCATAAGTCTTCACAGAACAAGACCAAACAAAATTTATTCTGTGTACCAAGCAAGGAATCCTTTTTAACTCCCTTCCAATTACTTTCCACTCCCGTAGTAAACAGGAATGGACCCGTTCACGTTTGTGGTGGCATGATGGGTAATCAGGGCAAGAGATATAGTGAATGAGTGAGCAAAATGAGCTTTTTCAAAGATTTCTCCAGAACGTTTGAATTCCAAACTCTAAACTTCTCGTGGAGTAAAAAATGAAGACCGAAGACCTAGGACCCTGGAAAACGAAGACCGAAGACCTAGGACCCTGGAAAACGAAGACCTAGGACTCTGGAAAACGAAGACTTTTCAGATTTTGTTTAAATTTTCACTTTCGTACCTCAAATTGACGAGAGAACAGCGTTTAGTGGTTGAAATCCATAAAGGTTTAGAATCAATTGTAAAGTTGACAGCATTTAGTAAGCTTCTAGTGAAAAATTGATATTTCGCCGTCAACACACAGATTGCGTAACTTTTCACGATGATGTTGTCACTTGTGACGTCACTTAAATAGTGTCAAAAGTTGTGTTAACAAACAAGGATCTTAATGAACATTTGTTCCAAAGCCTTGGACAATCGGTCAAGTAGCAAAAACTTTAAGCCAAAAAGCCGAAAAATTTTACACGCTGCCATTCTCGTAATGGCGTTCCGAGACATGCTGCTAGAACGTTGCCGTTTTCCAGGGTTCTTGTTTTTCAGAAACTCCTCATTCACTTTCGCACTCATTACCGATCACGCCCCTACAAGAGTGAGGGGGTCAATATGAACACCTACCTATAGACATATGAGATTCCTTTCCGTGTGTAGGTGTTGGTGAAGGTGTAGCTGTAAGGTGTGATATTCCTGCAACCGGCAGTTGTTGCACACAAAACCCTGTCCAGCCACTTAGGTAAAAACCTTTGGCACATTCGCCGCACTGTGTATCGGCGGTTGCAGTGCATTTACGCGACACAGCTCTATTGGGCCCACATTCTGTACACTTCTCACATTCGTTTGCCGAATTCCCAGTGGAGAAGTCAGTTCCTGTCACACAAGGAACACATCGGACGCCAGTATTGACTGTGACGCTACCCCCACATGCGACACTTGCGCCTGACCCAGCGGGACACGTCTTGCATTTTCCACAGCGGACCACTCTCCCAGTCACCGGGTCTATTAACTGTATTTGGTTGGCATCACAAACGACCACACTGTCGGCCGAGGACAACTTGAAATAAAACACATTTACATCTCTTAAATGCTCCGCTCCCCCTTACACTGTTAGAGCCCTGTCTACCTCTCTCCCTCTCTCCTCTCTTTGTCTGTCTGTCCGGCTGAGTGTGTGCCTGACTGACTGATTGTCTGTCTGTCTCGGTCTGTCTGAGGGTGTGTGTTTTTGTCAGTCTGTCTTTCTGTTTCTGTCTCTCTTGTCCCTCTCTCTTTCTGCGAGTCAAGCATCAAGGCTCCAGAAGTTGTAAAACTGTCAGATCCTTCGAACTTTTAAAACCTTTAAAATGAGACATTCTAAGTCAAAGAAGAGACAAGCCCATGGCCTTACTAATGTGTAAGATTCTTAAACAAAAACCCTGAATTTTCTACGTAAAATGTTAAGCTTAACTGGCTGTAACTACGACATATTATAAAAGCCGAGAAAAAGCGGAAAACTAACCCTTCCGATAAAGAACCTATAAATTGAAAAGAGTCGTTTCAATACGAGGGTTCTCATCATG
This sequence comes from Umimayanthus nakama, assembly GCA_027574985.1. NCBI lineage: Eukaryota > Metazoa > Cnidaria > Anthozoa > Zoantharia > Parazoanthidae > Umimayanthus > Umimayanthus nakama. The sequence continues at coordinate 25,381 of JAOBRG010357684.1, forward strand.
GAGTTCTCTGCCAATACGGTATTCCTTCTTCATTCATTTATTCATTCAAACAACCACCGAATTAAACAAACCACGCACCGAACCAAACTAACAACCAATCGATCAACTGTCCAATCAACCAATTAACCAACCAAATAACCAATCAATCATTCAACCAAACAACCAAAAAACCAACCAACCAATCAATCAATCAATCAATTAATCACTCAATCAATCAATCAATTGATCTACCAACCAAATAAGTAACCAACAAACATATCAATTAATAAACCAATCAATCAATCAATCATTCTCTCTCTTTCTCGAGCTTTCTCTCCCTACCTTTCCAGGTACAGATAAACAGCGCTTTCGGACAGTAAATAAGGCTCGTAAGTTTGTGTCACTGTTATATGAGAGGTTAACATTAAAGTTCTGTATTCTATCTTTATTTTCGATATGAGTCACGGTTTGAGCCTGTATAGCATTCGATTTGGAAACAAGCCCTGCCCGGCCCCTCTCAATCTCTTAAGCCCCTCTTTTTACAATGAGACTCCCCCCCCCTCCTCCAGAAGGCCCTATTTGTTAAATTCCTTTAGAGATTTAAAAAGATAATAGCTTCTCTAAGGTTGGGTTATTAGATTCATCGGCTGTAAAGAAAAATCACATGTGATTTTTGTTTTCGAATTTTTGCCAAAAGCTTTAATTGAAAGCATAAATACGTTAAGCGCGAAAATGAGTTGAGATGAATGCTTTAATTCTAATCCTTTATACAAAGTCTTCCGATACCACATCGCTTTGTAGCTATGGAATTTATTGCCAGCAACGGGACAAGTTCATCCCTGCTCCGCAAAATGTTGTAAGGTTAATAAGTTTGTGCCTTCCCACACTCTTTTACAAAAGCTTGAAAACAAAAAGTTTTAACATGCCCAGGGGAGTTAAACGGATGGTACTTGAGTTTGCCGGATTTTTTTTTACAATGGTTTGAAGTTTAACGACGCGTTGTGTCTATAACTTACCATAAAACCTGTCATTGACATGAGGACTAAACAGACAATCATTCCATTACCAACGGCTCCACCAGAAATCATGGCTTCGGGACACTCTGTTGTTGCTCAGTGGAGTTCCCCTAAATGATCACCAGCATGTAAGTTGTTTTCTGAACAGTATACGGAAAAGGTGAATTATGTCCTTAAACTTTACTGTTGGTTAATGAGAGCTTAAGCAACTAAGAACGGGTACGTCAACTGGAACGTCATTCAACAATTATTCGACGAGACCTTCTGAATATTAGCTGATAAATAACAGATGAACGCGGAGCGCAAACCTGTTATAATCAGCTAATATTCAGAAGGTCGAGTAGAATAATTGTTTTATTAAATACATGTTATATTAAATACCGCAACAAATTGTTTTTCAACGGCAAATATTTATTTGAAAATAAATTTTGTGCCTGAAGAAGCCGCCAACTCAAAAACATGGGCATGGCAGCCTCACAACCATGCGTTTTCCATATATAGTCAATCACTAGAATATGAGCTGATAACCAGTGATCACCGAACCAATCAAATTGCTTGAAATCGCATAACCATTGGACTGTATTTAACAAAAAAATAATAGAATTAATTAAAGAACGATCACCCGATCGCTGAAGTGGTTCCATATCATCGCTAACGTTCTCCCGAACGCTGAAAAGGGTTTCCATAAAATCGCTGACGATATCTGGCAGTATTTTCAGTGATCCGGCGATCGTCAGCGATCCGTATGGAAAACAGGCTTAAGAATATGAATCAATTCAATATTCGTGCAGCTTAAAAAACAAATCTTCTATTTTTTCGTACTTACAACACCTTCACTCATTAGTCAAAACAAAAATAAGAACGAAATGTAAAGAAAAGCCAAAACGGGAAGTTAAAAATTCAGCAACCGTCTTTGTCCATGTTCTCTTCTTAGCTGCTTAAGCTCCCTCTTTAGTGAATACTTGGGCAACGGAAAGTCGCAGTTTATGACTTGGCAGCGTTAGTTCTTGAAGTATATCACTCTTTTTCCTAGGAAATTAAGTTTGATCGAAGAAAAGTATCTCAACTGAGTACTGAACCAGAAAATTTTGAGCAAGGTGACTGCAGTTGAGAAATAGGGACTCGTCACTTTGGGAAAAAAGCCAATAATGTTCGTTAATTCTATTAGTTCTTGCAGGCTCGTAGCCAAGATTTTTCGTTGGGTAAGGGGGAGTGGGGGGGGGGGGGGGG
>JAOBRG010357707.1:0-12854 GCA_027574985.1 Umimayanthus nakama
TAAATTTCTATTTATAAGTTGCTGGAGTCTGATTGGTTCAGATGTGACAGGCGAGTTGAAACTGTTCGATTTGCATAATCGTCTTCACTGTAAATGAATATTTAATTCGCCAAGGTTTGAGTTTCGAAATCTTTAAGATTTGCTAAGTGCTGCTTGTTTTGTTGTCAGGAGAAACGAAACTAAAACGTCTTATCAAGCAAAGCGGCGCGATTCCATCACACGTAATAATGTTCTTCTAGTTTTAGTTACGTATCCCGGGCCGGATAACTCACAACTCATTTGACAGATGAGTCGCTGATGCAACCAACCCTAACTCGGATCGCATTCTCTATTTCAGTATTTGCATTATTCGTTTGGTTACTTTACTTTCACCGAATTTGATTCTTTCCGACATTTTAACGGAATCTGAGTTTCATTATCTTTATTGAAACCTCATGAATGTTACCAATTCCGGAAAACTGTTTGTCAACGGCATTAAAGTTTTAGGATATTGTAAAAAAAACGCCACCAAAGGTAAATTTCTGTTTGCATCGTTCTTTAAATGCCCTTAACAAATCCCTCAACACTACAAAATACCCCTGGCAAGTAGTCGAAAAACTCCCTCCCGCGCATGTTACTTTTGGGTTGATTTCGAGTTACGAACATAAATAGTTGTAATTTACTCAGTTCCGAAACTTTGACTCATTCTCAAACGGTATTTCTAACGCAAGAACAAAAGATGTACAACTCTTCGCTTCTGCAAACTCATTAAATTTTTCAGTGTATGATTCCTAGGGTTTCGGGACCTTCCTTTGTTTAGGTGTCGACCCGAATCCCGACCCGATCCCGAGTCCCGACGTCCCGAGGGTTTCGGGAAGTGGTATGAATCCCGGAGACCGTACTGTATATTTATGGTTTAATTCACTAATTGAAACAGTGCAGCTGTAAATTAAGTTAAACTTGCAAGGTAAGTTTCAGTGATACATCTGTACCATTGTAGCCACAGATGCCACTTACCTTATTGGCTTGTCAAAACATAAATTTTGTAATATTATTTGCAACTGAAGGAGTGACCAGTGCAAAAATAACCTTGGCTATGATTTTAGGTAATTACTTAAATTACAGGGAAGTTTTCAATCTTTGTTTTTACAGCAACATGGTTTCCTATGATCATCTTTTACAACAAGAAAATTTTCTGGTAGCATTACCTGGGCTCTATTACATGTAAGTCCCAGTAAAAGAAGGGAGTTTTTACCCCCTGGAAAGATCTACATGTTTACATTCAATACATTTAAGACACTTCTCTCCATTCTTGGCAATAATGAGCATTTTTGGTCATGTTTTTGGAGGAAACTCAACCTGGAATGCAAACTAAATAATGTGTTGGTTGTAAACTGAATACCACTTCAAATGGCCCTTGTACATGTATACATTATTTAACAGTATTGCAGGAAAGTGGAGAAATTTGAGGGTTTTGTAACAGGTGGTTCAGAATTATCACTTAAAGCAATTTTTGTTGCACCAAGCTTTTCGTTATGTAATATTATACATGTATATAAATTAATGTGTATATCATGTTTTTGTTTGATAGCTGATTTTAAAGCCTTTTCCCTGTTTTTGCTTTTCTGTATCCACATGTCAAAATAAATTGTCACTTCCTGTAAGGCATATATTTGCACCGAGCTCTTCAATATAATTAAGTATACTATATTATGCATAACTATCATGTTTTTGTTTGACAAATGAATGTATACAATATGTTAATTATCAATAGTCTTTTCACACTGTTTTTACTTTTCTGTATCCACATGTAATTAATGACAGAAAATGTTCTAACAAACCATCAATTTGTCAAAGCTGCTCTCCAAATAAAAGAAGAATTTTTTAAAAATACTATAATTTTCAAGTTGCAGTGTTCATGTACTGTACTTGAATGTGTAAATGATTAATACTGATCAATTATTTTCAAAATCATGGGGGAGCTGAGAGCCTCCTATACTGGGCATGACATGGACTGCCGTTACAATATTTTTAAGGGTTAAATTGTACATTGTGGGTGGTCCACTGAATTAGGGTGTTGCAGAATAATGAGTAATTATATCCAAAAAGGTGTTTTTAGAGATGTATTATTTAGTACCTGTCAAAATGCCCTCACCGGAACAGAAAAAGAAAAAAAGTATTGTTTTTCCAATTGTTGTACATGTTGCATACATGTTGTTGTGTGTACCTGACCACTGCATAGTGTTCAGATAATTAGAAGTTCTCCAAACATAATTCAGTACCATAAAAATGAGCAAGGTCAGGCTACCGCCATGCTAGTACATTAAATTGACGAGCCACTGATCATCTCTTTTATGTCCAGTATGGGAAACAGCCCAAACTCCCCACCCCAACCCCCCTCCCACCCCCTTGAAGTACTGTACAGTATGTAAACTATGTACCTTCGCATCTATAAGCTAGATAGTCTTCAACTCTCTTGCGACATACATTGCAGAATTTCCTCTTAAAGAAAGAAGTACCACTCCAAGTGTGTGCAACTGGATGCTGCAAAGGAACAAGGAAATAAAAAATTGCTTTGCTGTCACTTTACATGTATACAAAAATTGGCTCAAATAGCCAAAATGCACTGTGATCCTAGCCTGTGTAGCTGGCAGTATTGTGAAAAGATGGAAAATTCGATAAAGGGAATTAGATTTCTGGTGATAGAGGAAAAAAATTTGGGTGATGCTCAATATACCAAGTGAAGTACTACATGTATCGTTCATTGCTTTAAGGTGACAGTACATTGTTGTGTTCTTTGTGATGCAACCCAGGGCTCATTGTCACTTGGTATATCGAACATAACCCAAAAAACTGATGGGAGGGGGTGGGGGAGGGGAGGAGAAAGACTGCCTGCCTAAAAAATATGCTTTTGAATTTCCAACCCAAAACTATCTGACGAATACTTAAGAAGGTGACCTCAGCCTGACCCTTGTCAAAGCGTGGCATAAAAACAAGGTCACAGTGACTGGATGCAAGAAAGATGTATTTAAAATTTTAAAAAGCCACAGAGAGTGCTGCCATACTGAAAGTTTGTTTACATAATCAAACAGACAAGACTGTGCACCTTCTGGACCTTTGGCAAAGCTCTGCAAAAAGTGCAAGCAATTTCTTGCTCGGTTTTTAAAAAAACTTCAAGTTTTTTACTCAGATTTGAAACTGTTATCCAAGAAAGATTAGACATATCCATGCTTTAAAACAAAACTTGTAACTATCCAAGCACCAGTTCTTGAGGACATCAATCGAAAAATTAAATGCAGGCTTGACTCAGCAGACCTCAGAGCACAAGAAAAAAGAGTATTTAAGAATGCAACTTCAGCATTTCTTGAAAACTAAGACAGATGTTCCTGGAACAGAGAAGACTTTATCACTAAACAACAATTGATACCAAATGTATGCTGAGTCACCCTCAGTGACTGGAAGTCGAGGATGGATTTATGTGTGCTCTCAGTGTTGAGATGCACACACTGCACAAAATCAAATAAAATTTGGTTTCTCTGCTAAATGTTCACAACAGCAACATCACTTACATTTCTGTGCATGTACAACTTAGTTTTTAATTTATTTTAATATATTATTATTTTCTTTCTTGCCAGACAGGTTTTATAAACGTAAACATTTGGTGATCGAACACTTCAATCAAACGCCGATTTTAAAATGCAAAAAAAAGAATTTATAATAATACCTTTAAAATGCTCTGGGGTTGTTTATGCACTAACTCACTGTTTTTTTTTAAAATTGTAAAGCACAATTGGCTCTACTTCTCTTTAAACTGAATAGTTATTTTACCTGGTCCAAGAATAAATTTATTCTGCCTTCGAACAACTGGGACCTGCAAATGGTCGCTCTGCAGCCAAATTGAGTGATCTCAAACTAGGCCACACAACATACCTTAACCAGAGTGGTTGCTATAGACACACATGGTACAACAACTTCTGCCAAACATCTCTCATGTGTTACAAAATTGCAAACTGTAAAAAAATATTTATTAATTTTAATAATAATAATTAACAAAGGGATAATTACCACTGACACAAATCTACTAAGGTAATAGGAAGGTTTTTTGGCGCACACAAAAAACATGAACAATGAAATCAGGTCCAAGCAAGGAAAGAACAGGCTTTCAGAAACTGAACTTTCCACTGAGATGATCAAGGAACTCAGTAGAAGAACTGGATTAATGTACAAAATCATATCTAAGTATTTTCTTATACTAACATTAAAATTGTTTTCGATAAGGTGGCAATTTTGATAGATATTTTAAGCTAAAGGGAAGTGACCTAATAAGCATCTAATTTTGCTAATTAGTATGTTCATGCTGAGGATTCAGAACCAAAGTAACTAAAGCCTGGTTTCCATATAATCACAAGTGGTGCAATAAAGCCCCAGACACTGTTCAAGCACTTTCTGGGGCAAGTAAAAAACCACAGACATTGTTAGTGAATGTATTTTTACTTTTTGGTATGACAATAGCACAATTCCATTGGGCAATTTTAATAATGTGGTTAATTGAGTACAATAGAATGTCTTTGGTATATAGCAGGACAGGTCACAGACAAGTGTTTTCGTTATTAAGAAATTTTTCTTTTCCTGGGATACTGTAAGTGCCAGAAGAGTTGAACTTAATCTTCACAGACAGTGAGTCACAGACTGCCAGAGGAGCAAATTTATAGCATTTGTGTTTTTATATAAAAAAAATAGATAGCCAGAACCTACATGTACATGTACCCCAGACTGTACCTGGGCATTGTCTGAGACATTCTTGTCATGTTGCTAAAGGGGTTATATATGGGAACCAGGTTTTAAGAGTTTAAATTACTTAACAACCTATAGTAACAATTGTAAACTGTGCAGGTATTGATCAGTATTCTTTTGGCTTTTATATTTATCACTATACTGGAAAAGTGCGTAGCGTGTTTTTGTAACCAACCTATTTTTTCTTCTTTGACAACTACTGGTTACCTTTGAAATATACTTAATTAAATTTACAACTTATATAAATGCAGCACCTGTCTAGAAAAAGGCTGGTATGAGCCCTGATGCTCACCTGAATACTATATGTACAACCAACAGGGACTGCAGAGCAGGGGAGGGGGCACAATCACTTTCAAAATTATATAATATGTTCCTAATTAATCATCCCACCCAATTACATAAAAAAATAAAAGAACTAAGCAGCTGCGTGGTCTGATCGACTACTTAGTGCACACATATCTCATGAAACAAAACAAACAAGTCGCCTGAATTTCGCTACAACTAATATTATCATTAAACAAATTTGCTGCCACTTCTATTTTGGGTTTTTCTTTTTCTATCAAAATTTGACAGCCTAAGGATTTTGGATGAGACTCGAGCTTATAAAATCGAGGAACAAAAGGAACAAGAAAGGCTGAAGTGACAGCAAAATGAACAGACTTATTCCATTTATATTTACAAGAATAATATTAGACGAGTTTTAGCACGTCTTTAATTTTCCTGTTTCAACTAATTCAGTAACTGCGACGTGCGTACCAACGCAGTAAAACTCACGTTTCCTAGTTAGTTTCATTTTCATTACAAATATATTCCAACAGTTTTGAACAAATTTTTTTCCTTTAGTATAAGTTCTTGTTGAATTTATAAAGGCACAACCTCGCTTCAGCTCTATCATTACTCCAGGTCTGATAGACAGTGATAGCAAGCGAATTTAACACGAAGCTGTATTGTGTACAACCGACGGTGACGTGAAGGTTTCTTTCACACCTTTCCGGAACTTATCGGTATTTTCAAAACACTCACCCTCACAAATTAGACCTTGGTTTGTAAGTCCCCACAATAAATCCGTACAGTGATGACAGTATGTCGGTCTTGTGAAAGTCTTCTTATCAAACCGATGACCACTTTGTCCATGCGCTTGGAAAGCTTCTTCTAGTTTCGGGTTTGTGAGAATCCGAATCCCTCTTGATGGCTTCCCAACGGTTCTGGCAACAGTACCCATCTTGTATGTTATCCCTGGTAATCGGACATAGTTTTCGTTTTGGATTGAAAGACACAAATGCTGACAAAACTTAGTACTTGTTTTTTTTCTTCAGGCAAGTTAGACTCAGATACTAATGGCACTGCGCCTCGGTCGTATGGCAAATGTACCAGCGGTATCATTTTCCGGTAAATTCAGCCGTGACGTCAGTACGCACCTGTTACGTCACGGTACAAGGAATTCAAAGAACGCTGCAACAACGCAAAGTGTAGTTAGACGGTAAAAGCCCTGGGGGGCTACATACCTTTTCCTGTCTTAGTCGACAGTTAGAATCGCTTCCAAAGGTCTGCTAGGGGAACTTTTAGCAACTGCAAAGTGAAACACTATATTGACTATTATGATGCAAATAATTTATTACTTAAAACTAAACAGAGGGTAGTTAGGGCCAGTTATTTGAACAAAGTCCAAATCTTAACCAATGTCTAACTCTTGTTTCTAACACCTCTGAACAAAAGATGAGCATCGGCTCAGATTTAGACTTTGTTTTAATAAGCGACCCTTAGTGTTTGTAATGTGTACGACCGGCTGCAAGTTTAAATAATACGTCATCACCATTGTTTGTTCGTCTACGTGTCGTTTTCCTTGGCTCTTCTCCGTCCAGCCCTGTTCATTCACTTTCACGTTTGGTCGCCTACCGTTTGACCACGCTTTTCCACGTCGCCCTTGTTCGTCTACTTTATCTTACGCTGATCCTCGTTAGACAATGTTTATCCATGTTCTTTCTTGTTAGCTTATGTACGTCTACGTTATGCAGAAAATAATAGAGGGCCCTTAAAATAGAAATGTTGCTGCTGAATAAATATCTATAATTCTTTTAAAATGTCATTTTAGGACACGCGAGGGGCCTCGCATATCGATTTTGCCCACGAAAAACTTGGCACTAGCTTTCACGCTACAGGTTACGGTAGTAGGGGTCTACCATCCTTTCTCACTGATGTAACTTACTTTTTCGCTATATAGTTAGAATTAAACTTTTGAATAAGATCCTCCCCGGTTCCCCCTTCTATAGCCGCCCGCCACTCCCCTCAAGAAGGACACCCGTTTGTGTTTAACTGAGAAAAACTGGGCTAGCACGATGAGTACCAATCTCTCCACCTTTGCCGCTGAAATCGGTCCAGCTAACCGCGCTCCACACTTTTTGTTGCAGATGGATAAAACCTCTAGTACATTGAGCGGTTGACCACTTCTCTTTCCTCAGAACTAAAATTGCGAACACCACAGACAATACTGAATGCAGGATAAGAAAGGCGTAAGCTGCCTTGTGGAAATTTAGCGGATCTTCGTTCTTTTGAATTTCCATCTGAAGCACAAAAAAACCTCACACATTCTAAACGAGGCTGAAGTACTTGCAGAGAAAATCAAGCAGTTACTGCCAGACGCTTTCCAACCCTTTTATCTAAGAATCATCCTAAGCATGCAAATAGATCGTGTCCCGAATGAGGACTTTTACCGCTGCGCACTAAACAGACTCTTGAGGCCCGTTTACACTACAGTAGATTTTTGGTACGGCACTGATAAAAATGGTACGGGTGCAATTAAAAAAGAGTTCGGCTCGGATAAATTTTTAAGTGTAAATCCTTTCCCGAGCCAGTTTTTATCCGTGCCGTACCAAAAATTTTACCCGTGCTCGGACCACCTAAATAGGTAGTCCGAGCATGGGTAAATTTGGTACGGGTACCGCAATCACCTGCAAGGCTCGGGTAAAATCCGCAGTGTAACCACTCATCCGAGCCGAACCAAGAACTTTTGAAAGAGCTTTCCCTCTTTTGGTTAGCGCTACTTCTTCAAGCGCACGAAGTTATTGAGCGTTGCATCACTGATCAAGACGACGCGACGCTCAAGTTGTTACACGTGCGAAAGTTCAGCAAAGCTACTGCCAAAAGATCAAGTAACCTAGAAGATATAGAGGAAAATTAACGAGTTTTTAGAATTATTAGATATAATGCAATTTATAATAGTCTTGACAATGCAAACAACCCGAAAGTAGTTTTTCAGTACGGGAGTTTTCACTTTTTAAGGAAAGTGAATAGAAACTCTTCCGCAAACTCTTGGTCCACCATTCTGAAACAGCACAGGACGCATGCGTACTGGGTAGAAGCGATTCTGCTGAACGAAAATTTAAGTTTGGTTCGCGTACCAAACTCAAAAATAAAATTGTTTCGCACGGGCAAAAATTGAAGTGTAAATGAAAGAATCGAACTCTATTTTCAGTCTGCTCCGACGAAGGGCTAACGCTCGAAACGTCAGCTTAACACTTTATCCCACAGGCGAAAAACACACCATATCAACTTTTGTTGATTAAACCCATTTGTTCAGCGTACTCGCCCACGCAGATAAAACAGTTTTTTTCAAAACTAGTCTCCCAGTATCTATTTTTAGCACCCGTACCACTTGTATCCGTGCCGTACCAAAAATCTGGTGTAGTGTAAATGGGCCTCAATGTATGATACTCATGCACTGTAGCTTGCATGGCCATCAAACCCTGAGTACTCTTCTTGTCACGGACGGTGGGATCGAGGCAGCCGCAGAAACCCCACATCGGCTATGTGTATCGAAACTGCGGTGATATCCCTTAGTAATTAAATTTCATATAACCGAATATACTTTGGCATACATTGCAACAAAGCAGGGCAATAACCAACATAATATTGAAAAGATACAATAGTGTTGATATGGCAACAGATGTTTGAATTTAGAGAATTTTATGCCAAATTATTATCAACAGAGAACACTGATTTTTGACTGACTATGAACCAAGCAGGGACAAACAAAAGTTGATAGTATTGAACAACTTCATCTGGGTTCTGACTTCGTCGTCCAGTTAGTACCAAACAAAGTGCTTATCAGCTCGCTACAGCTGCGAGAGCATCTTTGATCTTATAATTATTTTGCATTGTATCATCGGTTGACGTCACATTAGCAACTTGCAAAAGTTCCTAATTGCCTTGAGTGTTGCCCTTTATTTGCAATAGTTGAGAGCCTTTCAAGTGCGACCCACTTCGGGGATTTACATTATAGTAAAGTATGTATACATGTAACTACAATATAAGTATAAGTGTAGTCAATTGTGGTAGATGATAAGAGAAATAACTGCACCTCTAAATTAATAATTTTAAAACCTCAACTGACAGATTACTGACTACGTTTTCCAAACTCCGGTTCTACTGTCGCCTGTGCATTTTTAAACTCTCAGGCTCCTCTTGAAAGTCAGGGCATAAACCCCTGGCCTGGGTGTGAGTGGTAGTTTGAGTTCTATTTAACAACTGCCTCATGGCGTGAGTTTTAAAAACCTAATCCGATACAGCGGAGTTAAATGAAGAAGTTTATAACATTACAGAGTATTGAAACCTGTCTTTTATACTGAAATTGGAGGTAAAAGAATGCGCTAAAATTTTCAAAACACATCACTTTTATGGATCTGTATAAAATATCATGTAAAGAGATCGGGTCCCGGGGTGGGGGGGGGGGGGGGAAGGGTTTTTCCCATCCTATTGACTACACGGGTATGTGTATTTGTACAGGGGATGGTTTTCAAGCCTTTTTAATTTGTCAACAAGTTATAAAAACTCGTCTTGTCAAGGTCAAGGTATAAAAAACACGCCTTTTAAGTCAGGAACAGGGTGTCAGATTTAAAGTTAGTTTAGAATAAGTTTTGCAAAGGCACAACTCTGAAAAAGACTTGTTTTGTCAAAGCACAACGGCTAATGTTCTTAAAAAAGATTTACTACGAAGTACATCAATAACAGGCATGCTTCTCTTGCTTTGAGCCGGAACAGGGTATCATCTTAAAACTTATCTTGTTCGGGAGGATCAGGCTTTTAAGATCCAAGCGGCACACCCCCACCCTAAAATTTGTGGAGTAGTCCCCGGGATTTGGTGTAGCACATTTGAACGCTGTGGAAAACACACGCTTTTTTTATGAGAACAAACTTTATAAGAACACCCAGGCTGAGATTTGCCCAAAAATTAAGAACAAGCTAAGAATAATCACCAGGCTGAAATTTTGATGAGGAAAAAATCTTCTTTAATCCTTGAAAACAAAACTTGTCAGAATTTAGCTTGGTCATCGCCGTCGGACGCAGAAAAAGTGGTAAGCAAGCTCGTCACGTTCGCGAACGCTGTATATTGACAGTTTCAAACACAAATTTCTTAGTGCCATTTTAAATGTATTGTTCCGGGCAACTAATCCACTGTTAAAAAATATCAGGAAATACGAACAATTTAAGAACAATTTGAGGCTGAAATGGCCAAAAAATTTAGATCAGCCGAGGCTGTTCCGAAAGTTACTGGTTATTAGAAAAAAAGCGTGTATTTAAAAACAGGTTTTGCACGTTCAATATAATTAGGTACCAACAAGGCTACCTTGTATGGTTTGGCAAGTTTACTATATAAAATACCTCGTGTGACTAGGACTGATACTTGTTAGTTCCACACATATAAGTCCATTTACAGTCAGTTTTGCCACAGAAGGTAGAAAAAACCCAAGTTTTCTTACACAAGACTTGTGAACGCTTAGCTCTGGCTAAGTTTCCGAACGATGACAAATTGAATCTAATTTATATAATTGTCTGATCAATACCAACATTGGACAGAGATATTGTGCTTTATGTGCTAAGGCCTCATTTCCTTTGAGTAAACAATACCTCACGACACGAGATAGAACTTTTTACCACAAAAACTGAAATGAAAATAGAAACCTAGTGAGAGCAGGAAACTCAACACTGGTACTTCATGCATCCGAAAAGCCTATTCTAGTTTTTTAATAACCAAAAAAAAGGGTCTCCAAAGACAATGCTTTTATAGTAATCAATAATATCTAAGATAGTATAGAGTACGGTGGCCCAAAAATGTCAACACAAAAACAAGTTCGAAAACAAATTAACAAATTCAAAAACACAAGAACAAATTCGAAAACAAATTCAAAAACACAAAAACAAATTCAAAAACACAAAAACAAATTAGAAAACGCAAAAACAAATTCAAAAACACAAAAACAAATTCAAAAACACAAAAACAAATTCAAAAACGCAAAAACAAATTCGAAAACACATTAACAAACTCGAATACACAAAGTGCAAAAACAAATTCGGAGCACAAAAACAAATTGCATGTCGAAAAAAATCAGTATTCCCCACTACAAAGGATCACAACTTAGCGTAGATGAAAATATTATGGATGCGTGAATACGTAGTAACTAAACACAATTAGTAACTCAACCAACCGAACTATGAATCATACCAACGTCTTTCCTCAAGGCTTTGACTATTTTAAGAAGCGTGGGCATTTTGTTTGCGTAATATATTTTGAAATATTGTCTAGGCAATCCGCCAGCACCACAGAGAATCCTTTGTAAAGAGTCCTTTCGGTTGAGGAAGACACACAGGTGTTGCAGCCTGAGATTGCAGATGAACTTGTTCCTGTTGAACAGCTTTTGGAATGAATGGCATCGACAAAGCCTTTAATTCGTGCCAGAAGCAGAATGGGGAAGGGGAAAAGAAAAAACTGTCAACGAAAAATTTTATGGTTCAACCCCCATATAGCTCGAATGTGCAAACCAATGTGGCTCAATCATTCTTAAAACTAATCGACAAGCACTTCCCACACGGCCATCCATTCCATAAATTATTCAACAGGAACAACACGAAAGTTAGCTACAGTTGTATGCCGAATATGGAAAGAATAATCAAACACCACAACACAAGGATCCGTGGCCCAAATAGCAAAACAAAGCCCGACGGGTGCAACTGCAGAAGAAAAAATGAGTGTCCATTAAAGGGTTCCTGTCTTGCAGGCAACGTCGTGTAGAAAGCCATCGTCTCTGCGGCCGCAAGTATCAAGGTATATATCGGAATGACTGAAAACCACTTTAAAACAAGATTCAATAGTCAAACAAGTTCCTTCCACACAAACGATAACGACACATCCCTATCCAAGCACATTTGGGAGTTAAAGGACAACAACATCAAACACGGCATCAATTGGTCAATTGTGGCAAGGGCGCATTCATACAAAGGATCTTAATCAAATTGCTACCTGTGCTTAATGGAAAAATTCCACATCTTCAAGGCCGAAAAAAGCTCTTTTTTCAACAAAAGATCAGAATTAGTTTCAAAATGCCGGCATGAGAACAAGTTCTACGCAGCCAACTACAACCCCCACACTGATGACCGTCCCCAATAAATGAATAGAACATAATTTTAAATTTTAGTCTGATGATCGCGTCAAGCGTGAAACTGCAGTTACAAAGTTTTAATTAAGTTTTAACTGATATTTTATATAATTTGAAGGTTTTAAAAAATTTTCTATCTCTACCCAAACGAAGAAACTCATCCTGAATACATATATGACGAATACCGTAAACGATCTAATTATCGCCCAGCTTCCAATAAACACCCCGTATCTAATAGACGCCCCCCTCTGAATAGAATTTTGGCTAAACGCCCCTCTCTATTGCACGCTCCCTAGGGAGTATTTGTTACATAAATCCAAGAAATTATTATTTTTCCCCACAACTGATAATGTCTTCCCAAGAATAAAGAGTATATAAACCACTTCATCGATCAATAGTTTATTTATTAACGTCCTCTCTGGATCAAGGGCTTAGAAACCGAATTGACTTTAGTTATTTGTTCCTTCATGTGAACATTGTGTAACTACGGGTTTTAACGATCAAGTTTGTAGTTTTTTGTTCGCCAAGCACTTTGGTGAGTCGTTCACTTCTAAATTGTTTTTGCAAGCTTTATTTTATTTATTTATTTATTATGCTTCGTCTACGTAAGTTACATTCACACATGATAAAAAAAGTAAAAGGAACACGATA
>JAOBRG010357718.1:0-12854 GCA_027574985.1 Umimayanthus nakama
GTGCGAGCCAGAGACGGTTTGTATCATACAGTGAATTTACGATTAAAGTTCTGTTGCTTCTTTGAAGCTAAAGCACACGACAAAATAAAGTAATCGACATCAAGCTAGTTCAGGTAAATTCAACTCCTCAATTGCTTAGAAGATTAAACTCACACATATAGAAAAAACACAATTTGTTATATTTATTTATCATGTACTATGTCTACATTTAGTATAGGTAAGTACTACTTTGGCACTTTTAAAGTATGTACATGTACTTCTTAATCATTTTACAATAACAAGTTGTAAGAGGAGATAATAAATTTAGCATAATTTTAAATACCATTTTTAACACTGAACATTTGCACCCCCAAAATACAAGATATATTTATTGTTATTTCAATTTCTTGCATATTTTTTTTGCATACAGTAAGAAACCGTGATCAAAAATTGACAACGCAAGATATCAAATAAAAGCTGCATACATTCATGATTGCTGCTCTTTTTCTTTTACTGTAAATCAACCAACAGAACAATGAGCTTCCAAACTCTGGGACGTTTGAAAAGGGTACTCCAGTTTCTGACGGACGTTAGGACTTTTGAAATTTGAACAACTGTAAGAGACCGACATCGCCAGATTGCCAAGTGGATCCAAGAAAACATGTCATTAGTCAAACATTTCTTTGATATATGGCATTTTTCCAAAGGTAAGTCTTAATATGGTGCTGGTCACAATCTCTAAGGGCTAATTAAACCAGTACATGTATAATTCAACAATGCATGAAACTTACCAAATCATCTGCCATGCATGTTTTCATTTTTACAATGTAATAAAAGCTTTACATATCATTGATAATTTATTAGTTATTTCACTAGAAACTCTTTTAGCAGTTCAATTGGCCAATTATTGACAGATTTACTGCGCAAGTTACTATTAATATTAAGACAATCTATTTCCCCTAAACCAGGCACATTCATACATGCGGGTCAGTCGAAAAAACAAAAAATGGCTCCACTGAGGGTGGTAAATCTACAGTTATAGTCAACACAGAAATGAGTGTTGCTGACCACGGCAACACAGCCGATGAGGATGAGATTGTCCTGACCATGGATCCACTGAGGGTGGTAAACTACAGTTACAGTCAATACAGAAAAGAGTGTAGATAAAGTTGTGCATGAGGTGATAGTACACTGCCAGGAGAACCAATTAGCAAATCCAGTGGACGAAAATCATGTGGATGTCAGGTACCAAAATCCCCCCATGTACACACACTACTACCACAACGACCAGCCATTTACCATAGCCTTCGTTAAGGATCACGAAAGAGCCCTAAACTGCGAAAGCTGCACAAATGTCTTTCCAAAGAGAATGCCATTGGCCCCCTACGATGTTTGTTTCGTTCACAAAGAGAGATACAAGTACCCTTGGATAGTTCCGATAATACACACATGAAACAGGTGCACAAAAAACTTGCAAAGCGATTTTATTGTGTGCACAAAGAGTGTGTTCTCGGCAGGCATAACCATTTTTGGATTAGCTTGATTGAGCTAGACGAAGGAGTAAGGAGACTGAAAGAGAGTCACAAAAAACTTTTTAAAGATACCTTAGGCTATGAACTGCCACAGTGAAAGGGTTTCCGTATTTTAAAACATGATTGGCTCTCATTCCATTGCATCACATATACTGTTAGCCTAGTCTACGCCAATGAAAAGACATGAAAGCCAATCAGCGATTGCCATTTTAAGATTTTGTCATTATGAATTGAGCATAAATTTCAAAAAATGAATGCTTCAGAGCCTCGCAATTGAAACCAGCTACAATTGTATTACAACTTTTCTTACCTCTTTAATTGCCTCCTCGTTTGCGTTTTGCTGTGAAGCTTCTTGTTTCTAAAACAACTTTCGGTCGATGAGTTGTCTTAGAAATTACTTAAGAAGAAGTCTTTCCATGGCTGCATGTGCATTATCTTAAAGTTTCCAAATGACATCACAATCTCACTGTATGCAACATTCTTAATCAAACAGTTTTAAATCTCACATACATGGTAATAAGTTTATTTCCGCCGTAAGCGAACCGCCGAGGAAACAATAGTGTTTGTTAACAGTCTAGGGGATTTCGTTGCATTAACTTTGTCTTGTTTTGTATGATTATGAGGACTTTAATGAGCATTTTTTGTCCCAATTAAAAGAGCCAAGAAGGCTTCAAAGAGACAAAACCATCTTGAAGGATCGTTTGTAAAAGCAGTTGAGCTAGTAAAAGAAGTGGTTGCAAAAGACCCAACAAATCAACTTGTAGACTTCATGAAAGAGGAGATGGAAAAGTCACGGCAGCATGAGCTGCAATTAATCCGAATGCTCATGCAACCAAGCGGTCCATCTTCAATGCCAATGCAGTTCACACCGACTCAGTCAGCAGGGCATTTCCAACAAGTGCCCTCACATACTGCACCACAATATAGTGCATTCCAAACTGGAAGCCCATCCTTTGAAGCTCACTCGATGCTACCTACACAGACAGAGAATTCTGACTTTTGCTTTTCAAATGGTAAAGTGTACCAGAAACCGTAGAACTGTGGCAGTGTATTAATATTCCCATCAGAAAAACGACTGTTGTGTTGCCAATGACATCAGGTAAATTTAATTATTTATTACTGTAAAAGAAAGCAAATCAAAAGATTTTCATACACATAAACTTAAAAAGCATATAGCAACCTTTAAGTTTCTGTTTATTCTTTTCTGATACTTGAAATTACAAAATAGCTAAAATATAGCTCGGTTTGTTGTTGTTTTTTTCGCTTGATTTGGTTTTGGTTTTGGTTTTTTTTTTTTTATCAAGTTTTAAAACTGAGTTGTTGCAGCTAATGAATTTAAAGCCTACAAACTGAAGAATAGAAAAGAAAATCGCAAAATGTATAACACTCTAATTCTACCTTCTTCTCAAAAACCCGGTAATTTTTTTCGCGAAATTTAGTGAAAATAAGGTAATCAACTCAACTTCTACATGTTAGGGTGTGATTTTGCAAAACTGAATCAAATGTCGCAAACACTTTGTCATTATAACTCAAACATTAACTTTAACAAAATATGATAAAAAACAGCCTCTTGACATCTAGGCTGACATTCTAACATGTACTGTTTAAGACATGAATGTTTATTTTGGTACTTATATACTAACCTCTTAATGACATATAACACATTTCCTTGAATAAGCACCTGACTCTAGATTAAAGGGTGATCAATATTTTTGACCCTTTAAGCCCAGGACGGTTTATCAACATCTCACTTCTTACAAAACTCAATCAAAGTAATACAACTGGTAATGAGAAGCTAATAGTTGATCAAGTCAAATATGCTTTGGAAGATGAAAAGTCAAAGTAAGGGACTCAGTTGGGAAAATTTACAAACAAGTCATTTGTTGTCCTTGGGGCTTAAAGGGTAAATATTTAAAAATAATTTTGGAGAACGGGGGAGAAGAGGGATCATCGATTTCGTAATCACGATACAGTATTCTATCCAGAGGCAGAAATATTATAAAATAATCTTTAGTAACAAATCTGTATCGCAATGATTATGAATTTTTGGGGAATCCGAAGCCACAGTTTCTCACACATTGCATTTCTAATTCTGATTGCTTCAGCTGTAACGTCACGTACAGGTGCACACTCTCACATTTGCAGCAATTTCCTGATTTCCTCTTGATCTCGTTTCTCTTGAGTCACTGGGTCAAGTGCAAGTTCCAGCTTATGCGACAGAGAATCCTCACGGTCAATGCAGATATTATGCAATACAATGCATGCAAGGGTTGTTATTCGAACTTTCTCCTTGCTGCTTTCATTTTTCCGCAGCAGAACTCTCCACCTTCCTTTCAATTGCCCCTAGGCACTCTCAGTAACCATAACGAAGTCTGTAATAAAAATATCTTTGTTGGTGAGTCAGAACTGCGTTTATGTATGGTTTAAGAAGCGCGGAGAGGGAAAGCTAAATCACCAACAATAAGACGTGGACATGATATTTCTCCGATTTTCTTTCAAATGTTTGGCAACGAGCAATCCTCAACAATGTTTTTCCGAAGTTCATTAGATTTCAAAATAACAGCATCACGGGAGTTTCCTGCATACCCAAAGCTCCTCCACACAAACCTGTAACGTGAATCAACCATTCCCATTAAAACAATAGAGTAAAAGTTTTTAAAATTGTGGTATTCTTTACAAGATTCCAGGCCGCCTGGTGGACACTTCATTGGAATATGGCAGCCATCAACTGCTGCCCAACAGCAAGGAAACTGCCACAAGTCTTCCATGTCTATAACCTTCTCTTCAAACTCTTCGGCTGATTTTTGCATGAACACCGAAACACTTTCATCCTAAAGTTGTTCCACAAGAAACTCAGAGAAATCTTTAACGATCGAACTAACAGTTGAAAGTTCTCTTCCCGTCATTTCTGATATTGTGCAAAAGTAATCCCCTCTTCCCAGTCTATACAGACAAATGCCAAGTCTCTCCTCCGGTGATATGGAAGCTTCAGTCAACGTTTGTCTTTGTTAAGTGGTGCTCAATTCGACTTAAAATGAAGTAAAATGTCGCTCTTGATATACGAAAGGTTTGTTTGAAACGCTTGTCACTATAGTTGTTCCATACTTCGTCCCACCACCCTGAATTTCTTCTGAAGCGACGACAAGATCGAACATACGGAACACGTGTTGTCACGTTTCGCGAACTAGCCTTCTTCTTGCAACCAAGTAGTTAAGAGCTACCTGCATAAGTAACCGTCGTCTCCTGATAACCCGGAAAGTATTTGATACGAGAAATCGTTTCTTTTGTCTTTCGCTCAAATTCTGCGCCATTTTGGTTTTGACATTCTGACCGAGAAGTAAACAAAGATTGGGCAACTGGGAACGTCTAGCGGCATAAGAGAAATTGCGTTCGACACAATTAAATTCGACGTCTGAAACACGTGCCGCAAAAAACAAAGTTTGACTGGAGTCAAATACGAATTATATTCGATGCATGAAAAATGCGACGTTTGAAAAGGGCCTTAATCGTTGCATCTGGATGACCCTCAATCAAACCTTTGAGTGTTGTAATTGCTTTTGACATTGAAAACGTGTGATATTTTTATTTAATCGGTCTATTTAGTTATCTACTTTGTTAACAGAGTTTAAACGAATAAATTCTCATCAAACCAACTATGCGTATACTGGAGGAGCGTTTGTTTCAATTATTTTAGTTTATTTCCCTTTAGGCCAGACTAGTTTATTTTCCTGGTTTTAGAACCTGCCAAACTCGGAATTTTCAAAATTGGAAAAAAAATCAAAATGAACATACTGGTCATGACAGAATTTCAACGTGTTTGTATTATTAAACAGACACGTTTTTGGTTACTTTGTAGCCTTTAGAAGCTTTAATTTGTTGCAACAGTATTTTTCTTTTACAGTTACCCAGAGAGGATCGCAAATGTATTCCAAGTATTCCAATTGATGCTAACGTATGAGTCAAATCAAAGAGTGCCCATCCCCCCCTCGCAACCCCCGGGGATTAGACACGAATTAAATCCTGGGTGGGCGGGAATCTGACATTTGTTTAGGTCCCGGTACCCCGGGCATTTGACACCGGGAAAAAACGTCGCAGCTACATGTGTATCTCAATAATATAGATAGATAGATAGATAGATAGATAGAAACTTTATTATAGTGTCAAACCATATAGCCTGGGCAAGGCCCATACTATGCATCAATAACAATCGAGAAGGCAGTGCAAAGAGTTGTTTTCAATTTTATTTTGTAACCACGTGAATTCAGCGAAGTATAGAAAACAAGAACAAATACTAATTAGAGGTACTCGACACCATGAGCTGATGAAGTACTTTATAATGTATTAAAATACCAGTAGCAAGGGGCTACAACGCGCGCGACTCGCGACCCGAGCGAGCACTTCTAAGTTCTTCCTTGCTGCGTGGTCCATCTACAAACAAACCTGGAAAGAACGTCAAAAGCATTACAATTTCTGCGAGCAAAGCTCTGTACGTTTTACGATTGATTTGCTACTTTGCCAATAGCTGAAGCCTGATGATAACGAACCTTCTGAAAACTTTTTTGAGTTTCATAGTTTCGAATGCACTGATTTGTGCTCTTGTACTTCTTCTTGTCTTCAAACACGATTTGCATTGTTCCGAAGTGCGCTGAGCTCGTACCAAGAACGTAAGTGGTTGCCAACGGGAAAAAAATTAATGAACGTAAACATTGAACTGCTATGTAAAAAATAGTAGAAACGGCAGTGTTGAATCCTCGTTCAGGTTACCTTAAATTAATCTGGATTTTGTCACTTTAGCCCGGGGGCAGGGCATTTTGACCCCTCGGAAATCCCTAGGGAGCGGGGCATTTGACCAAAGAAAGGGCCCACAAGGCGGGGAGTTTGATCAAAAAAAAAATTAAAATGTCAAATGCCCGGGGGAAGATCTTGGGTAGACTCACTTTGTAACTTTTATTTTTTTTCTTATTGTCGCCTCCGATCTTAACTTTTTGGGCCAAAATATTTGTAAAACAGGAAGTTAAATCGCTCCGGCCCTATCATTTTATGTTTTTGTTAGTCAATTTTGTTTCGTTTTTGTTTCGTTAGTTTTGGTTTCGTTTATGTTTCCTTAAATTTGTTTCGTTTTTGTTTCGTTAATTTTGTTTCGTTTTTGTTTCGTTAAATTTGTTTCATTTTGGTTTCGTTCGGGTGTTTCGTTTTTGTTTCGCTAAATTTGTTTTGTTCTTGTTTCGTTAAATTTGTTTCGTTTCTGTTTCGGCTTATTTTATAAAAGAAATAGAAAACTCGTCCGCTTGCTATGTTGAGTTATAGAAGCACTTGGGAATTTGTAAGTTCACTTTAATTTTTCTTTTTGGGGGGGAAGGAAATGTAATTTTGGTTTCCACAATTTTTCAACCACCTATTTAAGATGAGATCCCACCGTACCACCAGGAATTTCCACACAACCTCCAATAACCTCTCCCACCCTCAGAAAAGGGAAGTGAACTGGCTTGAAAGAAAAAATGATTAAGAAGATTAAACATTGCCATCATGAAGTGTGTGAAATTATTATCAAGTATATTAGAGTGATAACTGTAACCTTCAGAGCCTTCATTGGAAACTGACAAAAATTTTACTGTTTTCTAGGAATAAGTATGATTCAAAATGTTTAACTTCCCCTGGTCATAGATGAAGTTATTTGTCAACTGTCTCTGAGCAGAGTGCCACAACAGTTGTACATGTAACAAATTTCATTCTTAATCTCCGTAGAGGCCTTAAAGAGCTGGGTGTATACTACACAATGAGTACAAAAACTACAGTATCATTTGCATGACACTAAAGATTTAAAAAGCAGAATCGACTGTATTCTAGTTAAATGAACCTTGGTCATATCGTATTCTCCTCAAGTGTTCTCATATATGTATGCACTGAAATTGAAATATAGGCTGTACAACAGAGCAGACATTTTCTTAGGAGTTTCATTTAATTAGAGAGAAGATGGTTTTAAATTCTAGGCAGGTGGAGTACTAACTGGGATCTGAGCGAGGTTATGTAGGCTCAGACTAAGGTCTACTTTATTTGGCATTGCTTATTGAAAATAGCAGCTTAGATAAAGCACCAGGGGAGTAAGATTCAAGTCAACATGTTCTTAAATTGTTAGTAGGAAACACACCAGAAAAATAAAACTAGAGCTCTGGGATCTCTGGATATTTTGAAGATTGAGATCCTACTGTTGCTGAAAAATTCAGCAATGATTCAACTCTGAGCTCCCAATACAAGATCAAACTTCCTGTGATTCCTTATCTGTTGCAGAGTCCCTCCCCTTTGTTCAATAATCCCAGATGGTATCCCATCTTCTTTTTTAGCTGGAATATGATGAGAATAATGCAAAACTACTTCAGGAACTTCCTAGTGCCACGTAAACCTGACAACAAGGAAACGCCTTACAGAAGGGTAAAGCTATTAGGACTCTCCATGTAAACAGCCATTCATTTTTTTAGCTAAGGCCATATTTTTGAGCCCATTTTGTGCTAGACAATCAGTACTTCTACTTTGTTGCACAACGTCTCCAATTGCAAATGCTTGATGTATCCAAGCTGTATTATTGTTTGTTCGAATCCGCACACCATATAAAAGGGTCACCTTGACCATCAAAAGACGTTCCTCCAAAATAATTCCTCAGATCATTTGTGTGATTTAAGAAAGTATCCATATCCCTGTAGTGTTGTCTTATATGAACTACCTAAATGCCATGCAAGCACTGCATCATGGGTAGAAGCACGCGGTCGGAAACACGATAGTTCCGTCATCTTGAATAAAAAATAAAGAGATGTATGAAAGTCCGTTTGAGTGTTTTCAACTCGGGACAGCACATTTGGCGACGAGGATTGGATACCTAAATACTAGCCGAAGAAGGGAGTGTGTCTAACCGGACTTACGGGACTGAAAGCGTTCGACGCTGTTGGAGAACCAGCGACTCTGGCTCAGAGGTGGAAAACCTGGAGGGACGAATTTAAGCTGTGTATCGTGGCGTCAGGATTCAGCGATACAACTCAGAAAAGAGCTTTGTTCTTGCACTTAGCAGAACCTCAAGTAAGGGATATTTTCAATAACTCAATTCCAGCTGAAGCTAAAGGCGAATCAAAGGACTACAAGAAAGCAATGGATACCATGACAGTTTACTTCAAACCACAGAAAAAGGTACAGATGGCAAGCCAGGCGTTTCTGGCTGCCAATTCTACTGCTAAAAAGACAATCAACAACTTCGTGGCAAGACTGCAAAATTTTCCTGAACACTGTGAATACAATGAAGAAAGATATAACAAAGTAAGGGACACGATAGTTCCGCCATCATGAATGCGAATAAAGATATATGTGAAAGTCTATTTGAATGTTTTCCACTCGGAAAACCATAGTCCTCACAGAGAGGGACTGAGATGTGACCCCCCACCCCCTTGATTTTTTGTACATTTTTACAGAGTTTATATCAACAATTCTGGCCATACTGACCCCCTCACCCCTCTAGAGTTTCCTATCTCTTACTTTGGGAAGGTATGGATATTTCTGAAAAGACACATTGCAGGCGGTCTCAAAATCCTAAAAACACAGGTGAAGATACATGCATGCACCAAATAGAGTTATTGTGTAAAAGCACTTATTATAATGTCTACTGCTTTGATAAAGTGTTCCACCCCATACTCAGTGTACTTAAGGCATGGCTCTTTTAAAGTTTATGCAAAAAATCATTAAATATTTCGTTAAAAATCGCAGTTTTGCTCGGTCACGTGACTCTTTAAATCTACGTTTAACACCTTTTTCCTTTGTGGCCTTTGAGTAAGTGAAAAATCATTTGAAACGCTGTTAATAATATACCGTCTGTATACAAGACGTTATTACGAAATTATGTAACACAAATTGAAATGGCGGATTTTAAAGCCGGGTTTTTGAGTAGGGTAAAGTTAAAGTTGCAGTAACCGATTTCTGGATCTTAACTGAACGTTTTTTTACAAATATGTTGTTTAAAACCTGACATTCCAATTTGAGTTCCATTTCTTGCGACATTTTGAACTCGTCTTAGATGGTTCCAGGTACGTCTGATTTATTAAACTCTTCCTCACTAGCTTTTTACCAGTTGGAGATGGTTGTTGTAGAAATCCCGCCGTTTTAAAACCAGTTTCTGGCGTCGCCGTTGCCACTGGCTAGCGGTTTCTTTTCAAATATTAAGTTTGCATAGAAACCAGATATGGAAACATGGCGGACGAACACAACTCTTTGGAGCCGATTCACAAGCTAAAGCGCTCGGAAAAGAAAACCTTACCATTCTTAACTAACTTACTATAAATATTTTGTTCTTTTTTTAAGTCTCAAATGTGTTCAAGCTTTAGAAAGCCAAATAAAAGTAGTAAAACGACAACTAAAGTGACGAAGTGTTGTTACTTGTATCGAACAGATAAGTTTCAACTTTTGTCAGATACGGTTTATTGAATATTTGTAATAAATTAGTAAATAAGCGCCAAAATAATAATGGCAGTGGTATATTTAATTATTTGCGAGATGCGCATGCTCTTTTCTTGGCTGGAAACTTGAAGAAAATTTAGTTCTGGAATAACAAAGTAGTTCACTAGCCGTTCGTTAATTTGTGTCTTCGAAAAAGATAGCCTGACTGAGAAAAACTTCAGATCTATAATTTAGAAAAGTTCTAAATGGCGGGGACATTTTTGTCTCCCAATACTTGTGGTTTCGGAAAGATTGTGGCGCTCGAGTTGTCACGAAACATTCGAAACTCTGTTCCAAAAGCGAGTGGCGAAGGCAAAGCAAAATACCAAGCACGTTTGCTTCAAACTATGAAGGGGAGCACATCAGAAGGAAGAAAAGAAAGAGTGCTGGAGGTGAAGTTTCAGTTCCAACAGACGTGACTCCAGAAAGACTCAAGGAGATAGCAAGAGAAAAACTAGAAAGTGGGGAATACACAATTGGTGAAAGGATTGTTCCCAGGAAAGTACATATTGTATAAAATTTTCTATTTGTATTGCTACTAAACAGTGCAGGTAATAAGGTTTGTTTCTTCATGACCAGAAAGGAGATTCCAGAGGGTTAGGTGGTGGTAAATCTAAAAAAAAACAGCTAAATTTTTCTTTTTCTTGCTGAAACCAAGTTTTTAAATATGAGGGACACAGATTGGAGGGACTAACAAACACTTAATACTAAGCCCTTCGATAAGGAAATGTGCTTGCATGTACATGTTTCCTGTGTGAAACAACTAACAATAAGAGTGCGTACCACAATTTTTACAAAATAATTGATATCGGTAAATTGTCACGAAAAATGTTAAACTAATGATGATAACCATGAAACAAATTCAAATACTAAACTGTATGATTTGCAAATCAAATTGTGTTTCGGCAAATAATAGTTGTTATTTATACCAAAAAACATAAAAATAAAATAGAAAATTAATTTTTTTAAATTGTTTTCCCTGCAGTATGAAAAGATGGTTCTCACAAAAGAGTTAGAGGTCAAGAAAGAAGAATTTGTAATTGAAGGAAGGAAAGTTCCCCTGGAAGAAATAAGAAAAAAGACACTAACTGAGCATGCAAAATACATGAGAGACCAACCAGATGAGTACTATGACAACATGACATCACAACATGTTATTGACAGATCAAAAGAGATAAATGAGTATGATGAGAGTGCAAAGTTGAATAATGAAGAATTAAAACTAGCCCTGAAAAGTTTTGAAAGACAAACACATCTTCTGGTTTGCCATGACAATTCAACTGTACCAAATCATGGATATCTTGTATGCCTAGCAGCAGTCTTGTATGATCCTGCTATATTCCTCACAAACGAGGAGTACAAAGCCAAGACTAAGAAGACTGTTGACATACAAACAATCATTGAGACACCTCATGTACATTTTATTGCCCGTTGCAGTAGTTCTGAAGTAGAACAGATTTCCTACATCTGAAACAAGTATTCAAAATACTGCAAAAAAAATTAGAAGGTGAAAAGGGCAATGAAATTCTAGACATCTGCAGATTTTTTAAAGGTAATAGTCCATCAGGGCAATTCGAAATTGGCCAACAGAAAGGTGGTATCTATTTCTGTCACTGTGGCTGCCATGCATCACGAGCCGATGAACTAGATCATGTTATGAGTTGTCCTCTGATGACTCTGCTATGATGAAACCTGGAACAGTTTCAAGAATGAACACACTGCTAAACAGGGCAAAGCCTCTTGCTGGTCTGACTAGACAGCAGCAGGAGAAAGAACTTGCCGCCGGAGGAATTTTTGAAAGAAGAAGAAAACAAGACCAGCGGCAGCTACTGAACAGCGAGTTGCGTGGCATGCAACAAGTCCCTGCACTGCTAGTCAACAACCCTCGCCAGCATGTAAAAGATCTAGATCTTTGTCTTGACAAATATGAAATTCTGCCAGTTGAACCCCTACATGATATTGGCCACCATATTGAAAATGTCATTGCTGAGTTGCCACACCACCTCAGTGCCAAAGGGAAGGAAGCTTTTCAGGAAAGCATAGTCTTATGCCTTGGTGGAAAAGAAAGTAAGCGAGGAGTGGACTACCGAGCAGCACTCATCAAAACAGCAGCCTACCTCAATCAGAAGTCCCTGATAGCTGAGAAGCCACTACAGCTGGTAATCACTCTCACTGAGATGCAGAGAATCCTTTACTGTCCAGACCAGACAAGATGCCCCCAACTTGTCCTGAGATATTACAACCAGAGCTGGTACCATGCCATCGTTCTCAAGCAACTTGTAAAGCAGCCAAAGAAACTAACAACACGAAAGTTGTTTGGCGTTTATTATCATGATCTGACAGCTCATGGTGGCCTCCTGCTTCGTATAAATTCTGGCCAGTCAGACAATGCTGAAGAAGAGGAGAGAATCTTCAACCATATCAAGGGGATAACTAAGAAGACCAGCAACTACAGCAATACCCAAATCATTGCTAATCTCTTCTTACGCCTTCAAGCTGAGAAACAGATGAGCACACAAGAATCTGTTAAAAGGCAGCAACACCACATTGACACATTAGCAAAAGCCCTCCCTCCCCACAAGAACACAGGCATCCCAATGGCCATCATCAAAAAACACCCAAGAGAATGGCAGGCCCATCTCATGCAAATTAGTGATTTCCTTCTTGAAGGTGAAGGAGTATGGTGGAAGAGAGATGACGAAGCGATTGAATTCCATGATGTCAGTGACAACTCTTCCCCTTTGAATGTTGGCCCCAGACTCCATCACTTCAGATCAAGTTCTCTCACCAATGAAGAAACCTATCTGAAGCAATGTTGGAATAAATGTCTTGAAGATATTCCCTCCTTGCCCACTCACATCATTCGAGTTG
>JAOBRG010357729.1:0-12134 GCA_027574985.1 Umimayanthus nakama
AACTTACTACAACTAAACCTAAAATATATGCTTATCAGTGCTCAGCGGCCAAACCTTACTGGTTACCCCCTCACTTACATAATAAAAGCTAGTACTGCATTTTATGTTAATAAGGCAAATAAAACAGAATTTACTTATGCCTATAATTGATGTGCACACCAATCTGCCACCGCTAGATTCTTTGACACAACCATAAACTTTCGTGAATTAGCCTTTTTTCCGCCGAATGCTAAATAATAGAAAAAAACCTTGGCCATAGTTTTGCAAAACTACTAAAATATTAAAGTCTCCACAAAGAACTTTCATTTCCTGTAACTTATCTCTTTTCAATAAAGGAAGATTTTTTTGACATTTTATGTTAAGAAACTTGTTTACCTGCTAAAAGTTAATTCAAAGTTTTGTGTTACTCGAAAAGCAAAAAAGATACCTTTGATTAACCGACAATATATGTATTATCAATTTAGTATCTTACCAGATTTTCACGATGTTGTACTGACAAAAGATTTAAACACCTATGATAGTTTAAGTATGATCACAAAGGTTCACAAACTTCTTCAAACTTCCTTTTCTTCTTAACTTTAATATTGGCATAGGTCTGCCGCTGTTTTTACTTTTCAATTTCTTTTGTACTAGATAGTTTTACATGTAGTAATAAAAATAAAATTAATCAGAATAACTACATAACTTAGAGTATCCACAATACTCTACAACCTTACAACTGCATAGTGCTCTTAAATAATTGGAACATGCTTTATCTTAGGACCTTTCTAAAAATCATTTGTATTTGTAAGTGGGTACTCAGGCAAAAAATTTTTATACTTCAATAAGTAAATAAATAAATAAACAAATATACACATACATACATACATGCATATACACATACATGCATACATACGTACACATACATACATACATACATACATGAATTACTTAATAATTAAATAAATAAATAAATAAAAATAATTAGTGTCATTGAAAAGTGCGGAGATTTGTGACAATTTCTGTAAGTCTATATTCAGTAGTAGGCCTCCGTCGGTCATGGTTGACCCTGGAATGTTTTATCTGTCCCTAAGTGTCCGGAAGGTCTGCTCGGCTTGAGCAGCGCCTGCTGTGGCTGTGGAGACCAACGCGAGAGTGACAATCGCGACCGCACAGGTCGCATCTGTGTACTGATTCTGGTCTGTTGGCTATAGTTTCCTTTCTGCGGGCTCGCTTCTCTGCTGCCGCCGCTGACACCTTTTTCTCACCAGTCTGCAGCTGTTTTTGGAGCGTGCTTCTCCAGCTGGTGCGGTTGACCGCGAGATCCTAGCAGTAGTTTACGTCGAATGTCCAGCGCATTCATGTCTCTCTTGCACGCATCTTTATACCTAAGCTGCGGCTGGCCAACGCCTATCAGTCCTGCGGCAAGCTCTCCGAAGAGGATGGCTTTTGGGATTTGGTCGTCCTCCATACGGTGAACGTGGCCTAGCCAGCGCAGCCGACGTTGTATTAGCAGAGTGTACATGGTGGGGAGTCCAGCGCGAGATAGGACGACCGTGTTGGTCACCTTGCCTTGCCAGGAGATGCCGAGTAGACGTCGGAGGCTTCTGAGGTGGAAGGTGTTGAGCCTTTTCTCCTGGCGGGCGTACGTGATCCGAGTCTCACTACCATATGACAGGGTGCTTAAGACGCAGGCGTTGTACACGGCCATCTCCGTTGTCGTAGTCAGTTTTTGGTTTGTCCACACTCTTGATGTTAGACGAGCAAGAGTTGTGACTGCTTTCAAGATCCTCTTTTCAATCTCAGCGTCAAGGGAGAGGTTATCGGTGATGGTGGTCCCAAGATATGTGAACTTGTGAACAACGTCTAGCTCGGGTTGCGGTAGGGTAGTCTTGCAGTGTTTGATTAGGTCTGGAGGAATATTGTCGCTGCCTGGTGCCTTGCCTGCGGCCAAAGAGTCGATGGCCTTGCTGAGTTCGTCCATGGTCGGCTCTGCATCAAGCTCTTCCATGAGTGGCATGTACTAATTCGATAGCGTCGATGGCTGAGGGGCCACTGTGTTCTCTCTGGAGTAAAGATCAGAGTAGTGTTCCACCAATCTGTCCATCTTCCGTCCTTGGTCGGTTATGACTTCCCCTCTAGTCGATTTGAGGGGGTCGTCTTGTTCTTCATTGGACCCAATGCCTTTTTGATGCCGTCGTACATCCCTCTGATGTTGCTCGTTGCAGCAGCCGTCTGAATTGTCTCACTGAGCTCTGTCTAGTACTCGATGGCGCAGGGCCTGGTAGTGTGCTGGACCTTACTCCTGGCAGCCCTGAGCATCTGCAAGTTTCTCTCGGTGGGTTACTGCTTGTACTCAGCGAGTGCGGTAGGCTTGGCCTCAATAACGGGAAACATCGCAAACGACTTGGCCTCGAACCAGTCGTGTGACTTCGAGGTCTTCTTCCCAAAGGTAGCCAGGGCAGTGCGGTGGATGGTGTCTCGTAGAGCTTCCCACTTCTCTGTGGCAGTGTCTCTGGGCTGTAAAGCATCGAACTCCTTCTCAAATGTCACTGCGAAGTGTTCCACTAGGTCTGGCTGGGTCATCCTAATGACGCCAATGCTTGGGGTCCCCGGTTTCTGGATGCAGCATACTAGGGAGTGGTCAGTGTCGCAGTCCGCGCTGTGGTACGAGCGTGTGTGAAAAACGTTCTTGATGGCAGCTCGTCTAACCAGGATCAGATCCAGTTGGTGCCACGGCTTTGAGCGCGGGCGTCTCCAGGAGACTTTGTGTTGAGGCTTGGTCGTGAAAAAAGGAGTTGGTGATGCACAGGTTATGGAAGGTACAGAGCTCTAGCAGTTGCTGTCCGTTCTCGTTCATTTTCCCTACTCCGAACGGACCAAGACAAGAAGGCCATGAGTCGCAGTCTGCACCCACTCTGGTATTAAAGTCGTCCAGAAGAATGAGTTATTCAGTGCTGGGGATATTCCTGATGATGGATGTGAGTTTCTCGTAGAACTCATCCTTGGCATCCGGAGTGGCGGAAAGCGTCGGGGCATACACTCTGACAAGGGTAATGGGGCCTTCAGTGGTGTTAAGGTGGAGAGTTAGTAGTTGCTCGGAGCCGCCGCTCCCTGGTTCTACCATGCTCAGCAATCTGTTACTGCAAAACCCACTCCATGCTCTTTGGGTTTATCAGAGCGTTTCCCTTGCCAGAAAAACGTGTAGTCCCTTTGCTTCAGTGTGCCTGCATCGGCTAGCCGTGTTTCTTGCAAGGTGACAATGTCGACATTCAGTCTGCTGAGCTCGTCGTTGATGACAGCTGTTTTCCTATAACGTCACGGATGTCCCGACGGTCTTGAGAGAGGCCCGGCGTCATTGCCCGGACATTCCAACATCCAAGTTTTAGATCTGGTCTCTTTTTCTGAGTTCTTCTTTTGTTGTTTCTTGGTGCAGTAGTTGACGATCTGCTTGTCGGATGTTTTCCTGATCCCCAAGCGCCCAATGAGAAAGCGGACCGTGGCGGGACAGCACCTTACTGGCTGGGGGCTGCCCAGCTTGAGGCGGGCGGTTGCTGTCAAATGAGATTTGAAGATCTCTCCCACCGCTGCACTCTACGCCAATTGAGTGATGGCTTATAACCGGTAACTGTTGCTTCACGTGTTGTATCAACACCAATAAATGGCGAAGCCGAAGTGTCCTCTTTAGGTTCAGATGTAAGTGTGTGGGTTGTTGCATGGAAGATGTGGGCCTATAGCTAGGCGGTGTAATGTGAATGTGAGTGTGTAGGCGATGGCGTGGACAGATGTAAGCCAGGGCGCTGTGATAGGAGGACAGACTGTTGCCCATGCAGTATGCCCCCCTCTCCACCACGCTGACGGGTCCAAAGAAACAGCAGGGCTGCTTCAGTTTGGCGCCAACGTGGTCGCAGGAGCTGCAAGAACGAAGTGGAAGTCAACGACGAGCAGCCTTAGAGGCTCCGACTCCGGATTGTTCCTCAGGGTTTACTCCCGAAGCCTTTCCCATGAATGGATATGGCCGCAAGGCAGCAGAGGTTTTAAATAGAAGTTTTCCTTCTCCTAGATGAGCTGTCTTCCCGGACTGATGGGCCTCATCTATCCAAAGCACTGATTTTAAGGCGCCAGTTGACCCGCCTTCACCCTTCTCCTATCAGTAAACGCAAGTTCGTCGGGCTTATATCTAAGCCTCACGGGCAGGCTAGGAGCTGGATGTAGCTGTCAGAGGCTATTAGAGACGCAAAAAATGAGGCATTTTTTAGACAAAAGGAACTTATCCCCTCTGGCACCCCTCGGCTGTGACAACCATTGAACCCAATAACGATCTATATAACAACGTTTTGAACAAGTCGTCAGTGTCTGGCAGCACTTCTGCTCACAGTGTGCTTACAATTTGTTTTTCATGGTAAGGGTTCATAAATCAAATAAGTTCTATGTTCCACAACCGAAGAAGTGCTAAGTTCGTAAGGTGCAGTTCGTTTTTAACAGCAAATCTCCTATTTACTCACTAGTTTAGCTTACTAAGACCCGGGTTAAACGTCGAACTTCACATGTGTCGAATCTAATGCAATTGAGGTAGAACAATAGAATTTACTCATTAGCATTAGATTCGGCACATGTGAAGTTCGACGTTTAACCCGGGTCTAAGCTACCCTTTTTCTTTAGGTAACAAACTACACAGAGCTTTGCAAGACGCTAGAAGTACTGAGGTGAGAACTAATTGCTTGCAACAAGTTTAACAAAAACCAATCTGCTTAGTTCTGTCGAATTTCTTGTTTGTGAAACGTTTTTCTCTACAACTGAATTTCCTGCAGTTTTTTTTGCATGTTTTTGTAACTAGTGTTTTTTGTTACGGTGTAGCACCAGTGGTGTTAAAAGCGGTATCAATTTTTGTGTTTTTTTTTTCCAAAATCAGATCAAGCTCAATTCATATTCCTCAAATGAATACTATCAAACAACCGACAAATTCTGCTTTATCTGAATACTATAACTAACACACCCTTTGCAAACATTTGTTTTAACAATTTAAAATAGACTACCTTAACACATTTTTTGTGTTGCAGTTGAAGTTTTTCTTTTCTGAATATTTTATCTTTGCCGATGGCCATGTTTAACTTACAAGGAAACTTCAAAATACTTGCTTTAGAAGAACGCTGCTTAGGCTCCAAGAGCGTATAGGCATTTTTATTTGTGATCTATTGAACGTTGTTCTTAGCAGGTAAGGTGGAGTGACTTTGTAATCTATTTTAAACATCACAAAACAATTGCTTTTCGTTTTTCTCGTGAGTTAGTTGCATTGTCCCTGGCAAGCCACCTTTCCAATTTTACCGGTTTACCGGCGTACATTCAGGATCTACATTCAGTTCAGTGTGAAACCACAGCATGATCACATTATAAACTAAAATGAAGTATAGAAGTTGCGAGCATTCACCGAAGCTGAATCATATATAAACATATTTTGCTAATTTTCTTGATGTAAAACAAAAACACCTTAATGTTATTAAAGATAAGAGATCTGTAACAATTTCTGTCAACCTAAATTCAACAATAATCAATGTAAAAGCGTAATGAACAAATTTATTAGTGTATGACGACCTTTTTTACTCACAGTTTACTAATTTTTCTGGCTGGGCAAAGATTTAATTAAA
The DNA here is from genome assembly GCA_027574985.1 of Umimayanthus nakama. Lineage (NCBI taxonomy): Eukaryota > Metazoa > Cnidaria > Anthozoa > Zoantharia > Parazoanthidae > Umimayanthus > Umimayanthus nakama. Next base: position 5,625 of record JAOBRG010357729.1, read on the forward strand.
GATGATGATCTTTATTGAAGTAATTTTTTCACTTAACTTAGTGGTTATCGAAAAGGACCTATTTGCTAAAAAAATTATATTATATGAATTGATGAAACTTAAAACTACAAACAGGATAACCGTTAAATATTTACATTACAATAAAAAAAACATTAAGTATTTACAATAGAAATCTAGCTAAAGTTGGAAACATTACGTTTAAAAAGAATGAGATTTCTTGAATGTTCACATTCCAAAGTTAAAGGATTAAAATTATTTACTGCATGAAATTCAGTCCTCTCCTAACCCCAGGTTGTTTTGGCATGGAGCAGTATTAGTTTGGACTTGTTCCTAGTGTTGTATTTATGACCATCTTCTTACTTTGATAAAATTAGAGTACGCTCCACAATTCTATTTAGGCACCTTTTATAAACAGGCGCGCACATCTTCTCTTAAAATGTCTTCTCTCTAGAGTTACCCACTCTAGTGTGGCCAAAGCATGTTAGGCAGAAGAATAATGATGTCTCGGTTTAAAACATTATTAGCCGCTTTGTTTTATTATACTTGTAGACTAGACATTAAAGTTAAATTGTGCTTATCTCCCTAGACAAGATCTGCAAAATCAAACCAAAGCATAACAAGACTATTGTTATAGAGAAAGCGCGATTTGAATGGTAGCAAGTGCTTGATACGTTTAAGAAGGCCAAGCCTTTGATTAAATTTACCACAGTAGCTACGTGTTCAACATTATTTGTCCGTGTAAAATCATCTGATACAAAGTTTCCTAAATGCCTAAATTTACATACGTTGTCTGCTTTGTAATCTAACAGATAATGTTGGAGCCACTTTACTTTTGAGTTACCAGTTAGTGTCTATAAAGCGAGGGAATCTTATTCATGTTGTTCCGCGACCGAACAATTGCTTGATTCGCAGGCGCAAATCGGGTATTCTCCAGTAATACAGCAAAGGATTCAGCGTCGAGTTGGAGAGAACAATGGATGTTGTAAGTAGGTTGATGCCTTGTATTGCTCTTGTGCGTCCGAAATGTATCCTCATAACAGTAACACACAGATAGGGTAGATAACACAGGAGAAACGCTCCGTACATATACAACATGGTCGTCACTGTCTTCTTGTATCGCCCGATATTGAACATGTTACGATGTTTGTGCCCGGTCTGGATGTGGTTACGGGCTTGTATCCGGGCGTGCCGGCGCTGCAACATTCGGCCGATTGCGACGTATGTACAGGAACTGAATAACAGGCAAGAGCACATAACAGTCATGGCGAACACATAATATACAGTCGTACTGATCAGAAACAAAATGATAACAGTAAAAGCGATTAACCACAGGAAAGCCACAATCAGTTTGGTCCTCTTTATTGTGATAGTGCTGCGGTATTTGTTTACAAGGTACACTGCGAGATAGCGATCCACACTGATGGCGGTAACAGTGAAAAGCGACAGGATTGCGAAACAAACGAAAGTCAAGCCATAAGGAGCACCAATTTTGCAAGACAAATCCGCTTCTTCTTTTAGTTGTGCTAAAATCAGAGCGACGTACAGCGGCTGTGCGACGAGTCCCACACCGAGATCGGAGATGGCGAGGCTACACAGCAGCACATACGATGGGGTGTGAAGTGAGGAGTTACGTACAATTGCCAGAATGACGACCAAGTTACTTGTGAAGGCCATAACGCTGCACAATCCATTCACGATGCTTGTGGCCACGTACGTTGATTGTAGCACCGATGCGTTCTCCATCCATTGAGCCATATACCAACACAATAAGTCAAACATGATCGTGGTAGCTGTAGACAAGGCTGAAGCTAGCAATTGAAAAGCAAAATGATTCTTTTAAGTTTTCAGACAAATTATTTTTGAGGAACCACCCGTTTTCAACAACAAATATCTTTTAAGCAAACCACGCGCAGTAATTTGAAAATTGTAGTTCTGTTTTTGAATATAAATATCCTATTTTTGCACTTGCTTAGATTTAAGTAAATGGTTTTCTCTTTAAGGTTACGTCTACAAAGAACTACACAAAGATCTTCAGTTCTTCCAGCTGTTTCATTCAGCAACAAAACGGTTGCATGAGGCTAGGCCGGCAGAGCTTTTATTTCGTTTGGTGTGCAATACCAAAACTGGCTTTGCTTGCACTTTAATACTTCAACTCGGGGAGACTATGAAGAAGTGTAAATGTTTTGTAGAAAAAAAGGAACGATCGATAAGCTAAACGTTGCTTAATAAGCCGAGCATTAGGAAAGTTTCACCAAATAAAATGACAAAACAAATGATATAGTAAAATGCAGCTAGTAACCGCAGAACTGAAAGTTAATTTATTTTCTTTATGGATTTTTTTTTACTTTTCAAAACTAAAAATAATGGTTGTTTCATTTATATCTATTTTGAATTCCCAGCCTGATCGAGGGTTCAATTTAGAGCGACCTTCTTTACCACTGTCCGTACGCAGGGACGTCAAGCCGTTGGCTTATAGACCCTATGTTCTATCGTGAGTTAAAAAAACCAACGCGGTGTTGTGGTATGTTAACCGAGAGTTGAACTTAATGTCTCAGACAGAAACATACAAAGGAATAGTTTAGAAAACAATTGAATGGATAGCAACATCTTCAAAGACCTTCACGTTTTTGCAGTATTACTGCCAAAATTAAACACGACACTTTCATGTTTAAACTCCATGACCAGGAGAATCATCCTCCCTTAATTTTTAATCTGATGCTATCAAATTTTTGCATGACAAATCTTGAATCAAGACTACAAAATTGCTTCCAAGTTTATTGCTAGGAAAATGCAAAGAGTGTGGCAATCTGTAAATTAAGACACCCTGATCGATTAATTAAGGACCGTTAAATAAGTATGGCATCGCGTGTTTTAATGGTCGAAACACTGGAAACGCTTAATTTCGGTCATTCTTTAATCAAATGTACCAAATCGTTCTACATTAACATAGCAAGTTGCTTTATGAACGGAGGCACTTCCTCAGAATACTCCAGTCTAAGTATGGTTGTCCGGCAGACAAGTTCGATACTTGAATACTATGTGAAACGATTTGGTTCTGAGTTGCTTTTATGGTGTACTTGAAATTTGCAACCAACTGGCTAATACAGACATTCGAAGGTTTTACAAGGATGTCATAACGTGCTGACACTAACTTATAGAAAAGTCACTGCCAGAAAACAAACACCCCGCTCAGTTCGTTCTCAAGTTAATTGGAATAACCAATATGCATATTAATCGATAGAGTATCGCTCTATTACCGAGCATTTCGTTGTTTGATGCCTTTTAAAGATATTGAAAAGTTGATTTATGTATTATTACACCTTGAGAAAAAAAACAAAGCTTTTTTTCCTACTGGGAGAGATTGGATCAAGAAACACTTTATGGAAGAGGAAAAGCTAACATTTATACTCTGTCAACAAAGACTTAGACAAATAATAAAGGGAAAAATGCAATAGCAAGTTTCAACAAGTGCCTACAGCTACAAACACCCTTCTTAAAAAGATGAGGTTAAAAGACATAGAAACGTGCACTTTCTGCGATGAAGGACGAGAGAAAATGCGAAACCTCTTCTCCTAGTCCTGAAATTCAAATGAACTATTTTTGTTCCAAGAATATATCCCATTTCTGCACCTTCTGTTTTTACCGCTAGACCTAGTAGAAAACTGATGATAAGTCGAAAGATAAGAAAAATATTAAAACAAAAACCTTACCTTTGGTTAAGGTAAAATCCAAAACCGCCAGAGTACGTGTGTATTACCAAGAATCAATTCTGTCCCTTTATGAGTATGTTTCCTCTAGTTTAGCAAATTGTGTCTGTATTTCTTGTAGCTACTGTTAGAATTTTTACATTCAAGAAATTTGTTAAGCTTAATAAATGTTAGTTAAGTATTGTATTTTGCATTAATAAGTAAAAATTATATTTTGTTTTTGTCTGTAATTAACGAGGACACCAATGTGCCACTGGCAAAGTATTGTAAAACAAACAACAATTTTCGTGAACTCCTTTTTTCGCAAGGCTAATAGTTTAACTTTGCTCCGTAGTTCTGCAAATCCGCTGAAAATAAGATTCGAGACTTGAGTCTCGCTGTCTTCTGTTTTAGCTCCATCTTTGACTGATTTATTTGACTTTTCATAGTAAGAAATTGGTTCACCTGTTAAAAACTAATTGATATTACTCGGAATTTTCTTTGATTAACTGACAACAATTTACTCAGTGCTCTACTTCATATATTTTCTTTCAAAAGAAAAAAACAAACAATTTCAGTCTACTGTCTTTTCCCGCAGAGTTACTACGGGGATACTGATTGAAAGCACAGTATCATACATGATCTTGACCATGTTGTATTGAGTAAAAGGTTTGAAGACCTTTCATGTTGCATGTTCATAAACGTTCACCAACTTAATTTAAACGTTAAATTTCCTTTTCTTCTAAAATTTGAAAAAATAGAGGTTTGTAGATTGTAAAGTCGTCTATTTGTACGAAAACATTTTTCAAACTGGAGGAGCAACTTGACAGCTTTTTCTTTTATTTTAAGAATGAACCATATCATAAATTTGTAAAAATTCGATGAAGCCAAAATAAAATCACAATTAAAAGATTCGTGTAAACATGGAGCTCAATTAAGGTCACCAGCAAAATACCGACTTTCATCAGTTTCTTTGAGCTCTTTCATTTAAAGTTATTGCTGAATATGCGATTCAAGCTTAATTGAAAAGGGCATTAGCTGAAATGAATTATTTAAACTTTCTTGAGAAAATTTTACCTGTTGTTGAGTAAGATACAGATATCGAGAGATTGAAAATCAGGTTTCATGTCAACTGAAATCTGGAGACCACGGTACTTATAAAGTCTCCGGTAGCTTATCCTTTTGGGATTTTGTCTAATTTCATTTGAATTGTTTCGCCTCCAAAATCTGTCCATTTCAGTACACTTTTTACTACAACTTGGTGTTTGTTGTGCATTTTATTAACATTTTCTATTCTTCTACGATCGTGATGCCCTGTCCTTCGATATTTATCTTCGTTGCCTTTGTTTCCCTGCACTGAGGTCACTCGGAGTCTACTGGGACCTGAGAAATGTTCTTTCACGTTTCGAGTGTCTCTTGCCAGAGAATTCATTATTCAAGCAAAGAGAATGTATACATAATACAAGCTTTAGCCACTATACCAAAGCAGAGTTTTCTACTAGTGCAGCAGCTGCCCTCAGCCACAAACAAAGATGTAGTATAGCATGCTTTTGTATTAGCCGTAGGAGTGATTCTTGAGCTTGATGATTGTATCGACTCCGCAAAAATTAAAGTGTTACCAAATAATGCCAACATTCTGAGTTCCTCAAACAAGACATTGTTTTGTGTTTCTAGCGTTCTGATTGGTTCTTTGAATCTCGGATATCAGCTCATATACCCTGTAACCGTATATGGAAACTGATTACGCCAATTTGTTGCTGAAAATTTGAACAGGAAGCTAAATTCCACTTGCTCTTGTTGAATGTGAGCTTTCTCGTTAGCATTTACCATCTCATTTCAACCTCGCGTTTGCGATTTATAGAATACTTGTTTTAAAAAAATAGGAACTAGCAGTTTCTGATTTATTGGAACATAAAAATAAGCACATCCATGACGCTGTTTTTAGCTTTTGGTCTGCAAGAAACGTAAGCAATAATTTCTTCGATCTGTTGAACGCTTTTCTAAAGGCCCTATTGCGTGTCGCACAAGCGTATGCCAATGTATGAAAAGTATTACTCGTACGCTGGTATACGCTAACGATCACTTAATGTACGTTAGGCATGCGTTGTGTACGTTTGAAGCACGGTCGCATACGATAGTACAAGCTGGCCTTTATACGCTAAGCATACGCTAAGCAAACGTTGAACACGTGAGAGCTACGCTAGAGCTACGTTACTCTAGTACGCTGGTCGTATGCTGGCCGTATGCTGGCATACCCTGGTATAATTAACAAGATTTATACCGTGAGTAGAGAGCCAATCAGATTGCAAGAATTTCGATATCCAGTGCTTGGTATTTAATAATTAACAATTATTCCACGAACGCACGTTGGATATGAGCTTTTAGATAGCGGACGAGGTGCGAAGCACCGGGTCGGCTATCATAAGCTCATATCCAACAAGCGTGAGGGGAATAATTGTTCTATTAAATACCAAGCACTGATTAAAAACATCTCGAATTCTATTTTCCACCGAGTCGAATTGTTATAACTATATACCTCTTATTAGCCTCGTTTGCTCAGTCCGTACGGCAAGTTATGGCTTCTCGTTTTTTCCTTCCTTGTTTTCATGGCCCTCGAGCTTCGAGCTTGGGCTATAAAAGGAAGGAAAAAACTCGGTCCATAACTTGCCGTACGGACTTCGCACTCGGCTAATAAGAGGTACATAGTAATAACAATTAAAAACACTGGCACCACCTAAAACTGACCACCTGCGTTATTACTTTTGGGTTACTATAGCTGGTATTGAGTGGCATAGAGATTAGCATACACCTGTTGCAAAGATAA
>JAOBRG010357740.1:0-12853 GCA_027574985.1 Umimayanthus nakama
TATATTTTTCGCAACGTGAGACTACGGCAACAGCCATCATGGTCTTTTTTTCAACTATTAAGCTTTTAAAGATTAACAATATCAATCCACACGTAAAAATATTCTTCAACACATACCTCAGGACATGGAACTTCCTCCCAACATTTGTCTTCATATTCTTGAACAAGCTTTGAACCTACATTTAAATTGCAGTCACACTAGTGTAGTAGGTACTGAACCATACTAGACTGGGAAGCGTACCTGTTAATGAGCAGGGTGCGTCCAGGTCCTTAAAAACCTCAAAAGTCCTTAATAAGTCCTTTATTTGTTTGCTTTTTCACTGAAGTTGGCATTTTGTCTCATTAGAGAGTTTTAGATCGAGGTTTATTTTCTGAAACGTCTGACCGCAAACCTCTGTGTGTCACGTGACCTGTCTCTTGAGGTCACGTTTGCAGTTTGCCTTTCACATTTGAACCGTGGGAAAGGTTGTTTCAGGTGAGGTGATTTCCTTGGCATTTTTCTTCCTTTTCCGTGCATGTTCTCAGGTAAATTTGGTGTTGTCGTGCAAAATGACAATTTATCTTTTTGTTGATGTATTTTATATGCCACAGAATCGAGCTTCAAGCCGCATTTTTATATGTTGAATGAAGGAAGTCTTCAAAGTCTGTAATTCAAGATGGCGGCACTCATGCGCATGTTGTTGTCTTTTTTGATTTTGAGTTTATTTTTGTTGTGGCGATGTTCAGCAAAGCCGAATGAACCCATTTATTTCCTTATGATTTATGAGAAATTGAACGGGAAACCTGTGCGCAAAACTAGAGGAACTCAATTTTGTTTTTCATCTTCTCAAGCATGGCACCATTTCGTTGGCCGTCGGTGCATCAAGACCTCAGTCTAGCCAGAGAAGTAATGAGTCACAGACCCGAAAAACCAGCGGATTGGGAAAAACTTGCTGAGCGATTGTCTGAAGCTTTCAGTGATGCGGAAAATGTTGTTGAACTAAAAGGCAGAGGTTGCAGAGAGAGAATGGATTGCCTGTTAGCTAAACATCAACAAGACGATGCAAGAGCTTTGAAGAGGTGGGTTGTTTGGTTGAAATGTTTTGAAATTTGTGGTCAACTAAGATACAACACTAACATGTCTGCTGCAGGTAGCTGCATTATTATGCGAACATGCAAAAGTGCTTTCCCAATTTGACTTTATACAGATGTAAGTGTACATGTATTTTGGGTGTATACTTTAATATTTATTTCCTATTTCGTATGAACTATATAAACATGATATTTTGAAAATGGCAACTTAGTTTTTAAGAATTTCTGATTCCACCGCTTTTTCTACTGAAAGAAAGTCACTAACATACATAAACTTTAATCAAACACGCTGATCATTTGAATATGATAGAGGGTACTATGTCTGGGGGGGGGGGAAAGGGGCGAGGTATTAAGGTATTGGCATCATGTATCTGTTCAAAACAATACTTAAATTTCTTTAGGTTTTAAAGACCCCTCCCCTGTGCAGGTGAAGAATTTTTTTGAGGCACACCTGTCCTTGACTACATTTCACATCCTTGTTATAATTTTCTGATAACTTAATCCTAAACAACATTCCCCTATGCTTAAGTAAAAAATAAAATTTAATTTCATAACCACTGGAAAATGAACAGTTTCAGTTTGGGGAAACAAAGTTTAATGAAAATGAAGTTTTGAGTTTGAATTTAAATACTTCTTTTCCTTTCTTCTGCAAGATCAGGAACAGAGGAGGAGTATACAGAATTGCAACAGCTACTAGCAGATATATCCAGCTCCAAAAAGACTTGAGTGAGATGAAGACAAAAGACAAGGCTGCAAAGAGTTGCCAAAAGGAGCTCAACCGAAAGAAAGGAGAGGATATGAGGAATGCTGCAGTGGAAGGATTATTTAGTAGGAAATTTGTGTGATTTTGGTTTTAAATATAGAAATAATTTATTGTATGTTCTGATTGTTTAAATAGTTAAGTTTCTTTTTCATATCCTCGCTAGTTACGCTAAATAAGTCATCATCATTTTTACAAATTACACTTGCATGCAGATGATAATTTTTCAAGTTAGAAGCTTCTAGAATAGTGATAGCAAATTCTTTGCTAAGGAGGGTATATTGAAATTTAGTGTTTGTTTTAAAAATAATATTTTTTCCTTTTTCCAGAGAGAAAACATGATAGTTCCTCACCGGGCCATCAACACTCTCTTCAGACGAAGATGAACCTCGAACTGATGATGACGTTGATGAAGTAGTTCAGCCTCGAGTCAAGTCAAAAGGTACAGCATATGGATAAATAATTACATTGTCATGAGTATTTAATAGGTTGTATTTTTGTATTATGTTTATTTTTATTTATTTTGTTATGAATATTTTCCCAAGTAGGGGTGAAAGAGAGGGGGAGCTGAAGAGACTCTTCTATTAACACCTTTACTTTGTTTTTGAAAAAAAGTTTAGCACACCTGCCCCTACCTCAACAGCTCTCCATTCCTGTCTGTGGGTAATATCTGACCATGTAATCTAGCCATCTGTAAGTGACTACTTGAATTTTAACAGAAATCTTAAAAATATGTTAAATGTAAGTCTGGCTGGAACTATTTACTTCCAAATAAATTGCATTTTTTTTTTCGAAGCAGGTCACAGACAAAAAAATCGGAAAAGATCTAGCAAGGCCACTGTAGTGGAAATACTGTCAGATAAATACTGCCAAAAAGCAGAACTGAAGGACAAAGAGCTGGACTTAAGAAGAATGGAACTCGAATTTCAAAGCTGAGGCGGAGGAAAGAAAGGCCAGGCTGAATTTGGAGCTTGAAGAAAGGAGGACCATGCTGGCCTTGTTGAAGAACAGGCCTTGACTTTTGATCTAAGAGAGTTTTACAGAGAAAGTGGAAATAGAACTTTTTTATGTATTGTATATATCTCCTTCATTTCTGTATTTAAAGGAGATACCAGTTTTCAAGAAATTTTCCAGTTGTGTTAGTTTATAATGGTTATCTCCTAAAGGTGAGGTGTCTAGTGGTGAATATCTACCACCTGTCACAAATACTGAGGGGGGATGATTGTTTTAGTATTAACCAAACAGGTGAAAAGGGCCTTTAAAAAATATTTTGTTTCAATTTCCCAACAAAGGTAGCCTCAGTCAAGATTGTGCACATCCACCTCTTGCGAGCAATCATTTCATACATGAGTGACTGAAGTGAATAGAGCAGGATATTCAATGTTTGATGAACCAATCAGAGTGTGTGAGAAGTGTTATTCACCTGTTTGGTTAATACTTACTTTGTTGATTCACTCAAATTGAGTTGGAGCTTGAAGCTCATTGAAGAACAGGCTTTACTAATGTTGCTGTTAAGCAAACAGTAATAGTGTTATTTTTAGATGTGGAATATCAGTTTTGCAAAAACATTGTAGTTTGCTAATTAACATAAATAAATATTTCAAAATTGAACAATATATGGGCAAAGCCAAAGGGGTGTATCCGCAAGTTTATGTGTGTTTTTGAAGTGTGTTTCCTTTATTACGTACTGAGTCTATCTACAGTATTAGTAAATTTTTTTTTGAAACCTGCTTTTTTACCTCCCTCTACCCATCATGTGTGGCCCTAGCTTGGCATATATACATCTTCAACCTTTTCATTTAAGAGACCCACACTGCCTAGCAATTGCGTCAGTTTATTGATCATTAATAGTTGCAACAAAATTAGCAACATCAGTTAGCAACATGTATATTGGTTTATAACAACCACATTTATTGGTTAGCCATGTATGTCTCTAGTGATGGTGGTTTGAGGTCAAAAAATGAACTTGTTTGAGATCCATACAAACATGTATGGCAATTAGTCAGAATTGAAGCAACCAAATAATACTTTGCTACTGGCTGGAGAAGAACTTTCAAATTCTTTTTAAAATCCAAGTAAGCAAAGTTCTGGCAGATCTTTCCAAACCCCCACTCCACACAAACCCTGACCTTACTCATTTCTCTGTTAAATTCTTGCTGTTCAGCTGTCAGATTGGCACCTCGAAATGGTGCCAATATATTATGTGTAATGCCATATGCTGGGTCACCGTAGATGACGTAGGGCTTTCCATTGGGCTTGACAAAACGCCGCAGCTTGGGTAACACCTCGCTCACCCCAAGCATGAATGCATCGTGTCTCCGCCCTTCAATAGGTCCAAACATGTGTGCAATCAGTCCATTGGGAGCCTGAATTGACTACGAGTAAACAAACATTTTTTTTTATATTAGTTTCTTACAATTGATAAGTGACACATCTAAAGGAAGGGTTCTGCTAGCCCCCTGCTTTATTCCCCTGTTCTCTCACTTGAGTTTTCTTTGATTCAGTTTATTTAATTTTACTCACTTAACTATGTTTGATACTCCTTCTAGTTCAAAGGGTCATTCTAACAACAGGGTAGTATAAAGGGTACATTCCAACAGCAGGTGTGGCAAAAGGAGTATAATCCAACAGCACAGGAGCAAGAGGGGTACATTCCAACATCTGGAACATTAGTTTTAGCTTGTCAAAAAAAAATTGATCAGTGTACCTGAAATTTTAAACAGTGGATTCGCTTGTGACCACTGTACATGATTCTCTGATTGTATATTGGTCGTGCGATGGGTCTTGGTGTTCCATCAATAAAACCCCAACATTGGTCAAGTGGAGCACCTTTTGCATATGTCGCTTGCGAGAAACCTTCAGGGTCCAACCATACAAGGTTTAATGAACTGAGTAATTCTTTGTGAGTTTGGTACATGTCGTCTACTACCTGAAATGCAAAATTTGTGTTAAAGAATATGTATGTTCCTGTTAAAAAATAATAAGAAAATACCGTATAGTGAAAAACTGTGATTGGAATACTTTGTTAAAGATGAGGCTGAGTTCGGATTCATGTCTGCCAAACAGAGGAACAAGATCGCTCCATCTATTTGGATAGGCAAATCTACGCAGCATGATCATCAGAGCTTCCATCCCTGTTGCCACTGTACCCTGGATACAGACATAGTAATCTGGAATTTCCAAAGCACTTTTTAATCGATGTATATCGCCTTTCTCAAACCTGTAAAATACGAAATGTCTTCAGAAACTGACAGCAAACCCTTGAATATAATCGAATTCATCTGTCCGCTGACATAGACAAAAGACTGTACCTGAATAGTTTTTCGCAATCATCTTCCGAAACATCTTCCAAATTGAGGCAAGGCCCAAGTACCTTCTTTGGCGCGAAAGCAGTTTCTAACAGCAGAAGGCCGATATCGTCCTCATCACTACTGCTTTCACTTGAGCTGTTGTCAATTTCGAAGGATAAATACTCCACGAGCTGGTTGAAATTGCGCTTAAAAGTTCAATTGAAAAAAAAGAAAACATTCTTTCTCGGCTGTGTCGAGGACTTAAAGTTCCAAAAGCACTATAAACACAAAGTGAAGACCAACGCAACAAAAAGTTCAACTTACTTTCGAGCATTCGCCATGATGGAATCTTCCCAGAGTTCTGTTTTTGTAGCTTTTGTACGTGAAAAGGCGACGTGAACCTAAATCGCTCGAAAACTTGAAACCTCTAACCGCAAACCACTACCCGCGGTTTGCGGTTTGCAGTTAAAAAAGCCAAACGAGGATCTAAAACTCTCTAATCACGAGTCATGTACTTAGCTTAGAAATAAACTGTTAGCAAACTCGACTGGTGTTCGTGTTTTATATGTCAGGAGTCTGTGTTCTTTATCTTCGCTGCCCGCTCTCTGGCCTGGTTGGCCTGCTTTTTGCACTCCCAGTATCGTAAAAAGTCGTGTTTTGGTCAGTTCTGGTAGTTGATGTCCAATGGTTTAGGTCCTCAAAACCAGTGATCTTACCTTAAAAAGTCCTAAAATTTTACTTTGAGAAAAGCGGACACACCCTGAATGAGACTTTGTTTGCTTGTTGAATTACGTTACAAACAAGTACTTTGCAAACAAAAACTTGCTAAAAGGAACGCTTCAAACGCGGTCCAAGCACTACTGTGCATGACAACAGCAAAAGTTAAAGAGCATTTCTAGCCTCCTACGGAAACAAATAGGATTTTGCAAACATTATATAAAAGAGCAAAACGAAGAAAACCATCATGACGTGGGAATACTACAAAAATTTACCAGCTTAAAAGCTTACACGATTTGCCAAGTTTAACAAGAAAGAACACCAATAAAATTTAATGAGCTCACAGCTAACGTAAGCAATTTCTTTTAGCTATGAGCAAATGTTTTTAAAACAGAATTTTTTGACTGAATAGTGTCGCGATTTTTTTAAAAAGTTTTCGTGGAACGCTACTTCCATTTGATATACCGAATACGCTATATAGCCGAATCCGGTTGGTAACTAAAATCGAAAGGTTTACTTTCAAAATTCTTTTGGCACGTGAAATCGAGAAGGCGAGACTAGCTGGTTCTCCGGTTGAGTAAATAAAATCGAAAAGGTTTGTTTTCGATTTAACGCGCCAAAAAACAATTTGAAAACAAACCTTTTCGATTTTAAACGGAGAGCCGGCTAGCAGGCTATACGCTATACGATCTTCGCTCGTTCGCTCCGTGTCTAAATGAAAATTGAAAGCCAGAAAACCTGTGGAAAACAATAGTTTTTTTTCAATTAAGATGTTTTTGTCCTGATTTGTAGCAAAAGCTTGAGAAAAAAATTGCTCATCTTATTTGTGCCTATGCTCACCGGTTGTACAGACCTTAGACTGGTAAAGCTATCTTAAAAACAATTATTCCAAAAGTGCGCGTTATACGTACGTTTAGTGTTGGGTTACCAGGGGTGTATGGGGGTACTCGAAGGATTTTTTGGGTGTGAAGTTTTGGTCAAAGAATTTTTTTTGAGTCTTTAAAATCACGCGGGGATTTTTGGGGTCGCTAAAAGATCAAAAGGTTTTTTACGGATATAACAATAATTATAATAAAAGTAACAACACTAAAAAGATAAATAAGACTAATAATAATAAAAACAGTAATGAGAATAAATTCATAGAGGTGTATACAAAAAACTCTGGCTCGCTTTACAATATTAATGAAAACTAGCCAAGAAAGTATACAAAGAATACAGTAAACATTACAAATTTATAGATATGCACAAAACGTATATAAACTAGTTAAAAAAATCTTTAAAAAAGGTGAGTGTTTAAATGCGATTTAAAAGCGCTAACCGATAGACTAATCATAGTATCTGGTGAACTCCGAATTCGATCATTCCCTAATCTTAGTGCGATGGTTGAAAAAGCAGGGAATTTATAAAAAGCTCCATCACAGCATATTGCTCTTTGCTGGGTTCTGTGTGAAGGTTGCGTTGACTCGCCTGACTCTGGCTTAATGATGCGAGCCTGATAGCTTCTGTAGGTTAAAAACCGACTCATCAAAACACTAAATTATAAACGCAATTGTGATATACTTACCTGCCGTGGACAGTGTAGTAGTAACGGGGGTGGGCTACTGACGGTGGGTCAGTCTCAAATAATTAACTGAGCCAAGTTTTGATTCTAAGCAAGAGGCTGTATCAACTCGGCCCGCACCTTATTTATTTTTATTTTTTTCACTCCTGACGTTTGCAGTGATGAATTCGAACTCATTCAAACGTCAGCCACATAGCTTGCTACCCGGTTCGTTTGCGCCCCCCCCTCCCAAAAAAAAAAAAGAAAAGAAAAAACGAGCCTGCTCTCAGGCTATCAGCTACAGATCAAGACCAACAGGAGAAAAACATGCCATATCACATTACTATTGTACAGAACCGACTGAGAGATAGTTCAATCGGACAAACTACTATACTCAAAAATAACTTATTTGTTTACGTCGCGTCGTACACTGTACATACTGTCAAGTATTTATCGATAATCATTCATAGAATGAATACATTTGGTAGCAAAGAGTTTTACCCTTTCAGCCCAAGCCAGTTTGACTGCATGTATCTTATCCTTACATTATACACAAAAATTTAGTTAAATGGTCTTGAGAATGAAAAGTTGATCCCACCCAGCAAAATTTCTAAGATGAAAAGCCAAATTCTTACAACTTGTTAAAAAGGAAACTGCGGAGATACTTCAGGAGATTTAAGCAGCACGCCGTATACGGACTTCAGGCTGACTTACACATATCCTATAAATCATGTTTTCATGTCAAGTCACCCTCACGCTTCGCTGTATTCAATTACAACACGCCGGCGATCGGTGTTTTCTTTCAACTGTAGACATAATGCATTATCGTCATGCCATTCGTATTTAATGGGTAGCGTAATCACATACAGTATACAAAACCAACGATCTTATCACATAAGGCGCATAGGTAGGCAGTTTCATGAGCAATGAAGCAACAATTTGTATGTATAATATATGTCGCGGGGGCAAAAGAATAAAAAGAAAAAAGCCAAGAAAACATCAATATCCAACTTTTCCTGATCAATATCCGATCGAACGCGTACGCAGCAAGAAATCTATGGTGCAATTAAAACAAACCATAATATTTTCGCTTAAGTACCCAGGCCCAAAAGCATGCGATTGAGGCTTTGCACGTGATCAGGCAAAAAACGCATGCGATTGGCTTGCATATTTAAGTATGACACGAAGAAAACTAAAAACAAAAAAAGACGCACCGCCGAATTTTTAACTCGGCTCCCTACGGGCCGAGTAATATATATTTACTCTTTACCAATAAGGGTACTATTCCTTTATGATTCAACATTTGATAAAATATTTAAACTTAATAAAGCCTAGAAGTATCGGCAAACTATAACATAACTCCCGGCTTAACTACGTGGGAACATCGATGAAAAGTTAAAGTCTCCACAATCCGTTGAGAGTCCACGGTTGTTGAACTGTCGGTTTCAACGCAAACTTTCATGCCGCAACTCTCCTAAAGTTTTCTCAAGTTTTTCAAGCTTTCTTATCATTATATATTAACTTTGAAGTAATCGATGAATATGTTCATGAATGCTCCAAAATATAGATGAGGGTTGATGCCGGAGACCTTTATCGGCCGTTGACGTTTATTTAGCGCCTCATCATATACCAAGACTCTAATCTTAAGCTTGACTGCGTGCATGAGAGCCAATTTGAACTTATAAACTCTCATCTTTAAGCTCGTTTCGCGCGTGGGTTTAATGAGCCACATACGCTTAGCGTTACCGGCTATGAGTTAAGCCGAAGGCCGCTTAACGTGATTACGGTGCTCTGGAAAGATAAAACGGAACTGAATCCGATCGCTGATCTGAAGGAGCGAAGGAAGTGCTGAAGGAAGTGTCAGCTTTCCTTATTATAATATCATCTATTCAGCGTTACATCAAACCGCGACGTACACTTCAATACCAAAAAAGCAGTTGCAATATATGTACTAGAAGAAGCTTAAACTGCTGATATGGAGCTAGTACTCTGTAGAATGGAGCACTTGGGTGTTTTTTCGAGTGATCTTGTTTATATCCGGTGCTAGCTATAACAGGTCACACTCTTTCGGGCTTCCTGCCCCCATGCAAAGATAAACATTCTTGTAAAACCGGTTCTAGTTTGGTTTATCACAAAACAAGTTTTTTAGTAAAAATAAACAGTGTTTCGTAGAAAACATCTAAGATGAAGAACAAAGTTCTCCCAACCTACTTACAAGGAAACTATGGAAACAGTTAAAGAGAACTCAGCAGTACGTCACATGGCGTATAGGGGCTGAAAGGGTTATAAAAAACATAAGTTAAACTCTGTTATGAGGAGCTCACTGACCACGTGGATCATATATTGGAAAAATTTAACCACAGGAGTACTGTATGTTCTTTGCCCTTATAGTATTCTTTATTTAGTATAATTGTAAATATTTTTACAAGGAAGAGACTCGTTGGCCGCAAGGCCCACAGCAAGACATTTTATGGCCGATTGCTGGCCGATTAGTTTAATTAAGGCTTGCTAAAAAGTTTTTATGGAAGAGAGTGTGTAGAATTTATTGTCTAAAGAACCTCAGAGTTCTATCTAGACAAATACATCGTTTTATTTTTCAAAGTGAGCGCCAGCTTTTTGAGTTTTGTGCAAATAACGATTTTGAGATATAATGGTATAGGAGGTTGTGAAATGCGGAAAAATGTGCACGCGAAGACTTTAGGGGCCGTTTACATGAACCCGGCCGCCAACCCAGGTCAACCCTTCTCCAGTCAAACGCCGTGACTGTTTATATGAATCCGTTGTCTGACCCGGCGGGTTCATGTTAACAGTTTATTATAGGCGTTTAACTGGAGAAAGGTTGACCAGGGCTGGTGACCTGACCCGTAGGGTTGGCAGCCAACCCGGACTCCCAGCTCATGAAAGCTATTTTACACTTACTACCTCCCCCACAGTCGTTTCCTTGATGTCTTGCGTGCATGTGGATATGTGATATGTTAGCGTCAGTCATTTGCGGGGATCACGCTTGTGTTGACTCGACGAGCGAAAGTTTTATAGCAAGATGCGAGAGATCTACGAAAGTTTTCATACAAGACTTTTGTTCGTATACTTATGGAACTTGTAAGAACTGTCTTGTTGGATGAGTCTTGTGATGATGAGAATTTGGAGAGTGCACATTGGAAAGTTAATGAGGGTTTTTGTGGTCGGCGTAATTTTAATGACTCTGCTGTCATGTTGGATTTTGATTCATCATACGATGAAGAAGACGTCGGCAAAGAAACAACGCGTACAAAAATCAGTATTATTGTCTGTCCCTGGAACAGACTTAGTAAAACAAACTTTGCCTACAAAGTTTGAAAATATATTTGAAGGAACACAAGTAAACTCCGACGGAGCAAAAATGAAGGCATTCCAAGCAAGAGTACTGCTCATAGCGAGGCAATCTTCCATCAACTTTCACAAGTCAGTTACATCTGTTCTGGAAGCCAATAGATTCGAGTATCAGATTGTGTTTGTCAAAGACCTTTTTTCTATTAACACTTTTATAGACGGCGATGTTGGGAAATTTTCTACGGTGGTTTTTGAAAGGGTTCAGATATATTTAGCGATGGAAAAGAAGCTTCGAAACAAACTCGACACGTACTGTAGAAATTTCGAAGTTGGAATTGTTCTTTTCACGGAACACGAGCAAAAGGCTGTCGCTGACTTGGAATCATTCCATCTGCGCATTTGTTTGGGTGTAACTGGTCTTAAAAACGTCGAATTAAATCCATCGAGCAACCTACTAAGGCTTACAAAATCTGGAGGAGTCATCAACGGCCAACTTCCCGGACAGAAGTGGAGTATTTTCAAGTCCAATCACAGCACTTACGAAGCTGTGGAACTGGCTGTACATGAGAAGGTTTTAACTACTCGAAATGGAGGAAAGAAGATGCGAACTATCAAGATTAAAAAATATACTACAGTCATACATGATCGTGGACTATTGGATGGCATTCGCCGCGTGTATTTCGGCAGCTCTTTTCAATTATGGCTGCACAAACTGCTATTCCTTGACTCGCTTGCAGCGCTTTCAGGAGGGAAGCTCGCTCGCTCGTTGGACAGATGGGTTCTTGTCGATATAGATGATATATTTGTCGGTAAAACCGGAACGAGAATGACCCGCAAAGACGTCAAGGTTGGTGTAAATTGCTAATTTATGTTTAGTTTGTTCTAGCAATGTCGGAACCTTCAGTTATTAGATTGTTTTATTGTGGGAATGAATTACCACTAACTGGCAACGACAAAAATAAGTTACGGTAAGAATAGCTTGGTTTATCGTTTGTTCTTTCTCCTAGAATGTTTATCCGTTGAATGATCGTAAATCCTGTGAGTATTCCTGTTCATAATTCCTTGGTCAGATTCCCAGGCTATTAATGGACATAGCTAGGTCAATATATATGATTACCGTATATTTATTCGATTAAGCACCCTATCTCCAAAAAGCGCCTGCCCCCCTCCCCCACCCCCTTTTTTGTTGTAATATTGGTGGAATGTTTGTAAAAGATTTATGAGAAAACAACTGAAGTTAGTATTCAAAAGCCACTTTGGAGCAACTGCAGAATACCCTGCCACTATTGTTCTGGAATCTACTGTGCTCGATATACTACAGAACGAGGAATGCGCAGTAATAAATTACTCGAGTGGTGAGGTATTCTGCAATTTAGCCGCCATGGAGCATTTTAAGGCGTTTTAGGCCAACACTGTCTAGAATTTTAGAAAAATAGCTTCTGAACATAAATTGTCCAGTTAAAGTATTCATCAATTTGTACTCCCAGTGATTTTGAAACTGAGACCTTTTGAACTGGTTTGCAATCAATGACTAAACCTGGTTTTTCTGGCTGGTACGTAATTTCCATAATTATTCAATTTCTTTTTTAATTTTTGGACTTTTTAGGTTGGCACTTACTGGAGGTGAGTGCGTGTTCGAGGCTGGACACTTACTGTTCTAAATCTTAACCACTATCAGCTACACATTTTCAGTAAGTTTACCTGTACAGTATCATCTCTGGGATTCATACCACTTCCCAATTGCTACTGGGGACCAGGTCGAGATACAGGGCAACACCTCAAGGGAGATCCTGAAACCCTAGGGATCTTGCACTGATAATACTTGTATTAATGAAGGAGTTGTATGTATTTTGTTCTTGTTTTAGAAATTTTTTTGGGAATGACTTGAAGAATCAGGATCGAATAACTCACATTGGTATTTGTGATCAGAACTTTAACCCAAGTTCTTTCATATATGAAATTTCCGGGGGGGATTTGATAGTGTTGAATTCAAACAATCACAATGCTCTGCCCTCATCCAAGGTTTGGTGCAGCCAAATCAGAAAGCAGGAGCAAGTTTTTCTGTATTCTGGTTATTATCTTCTTTAACCCTTAAGCTTGGTTCACACTTGCGACGGAGACGGAAGCGGAGACGGAGACGGAAGCACGAAGTTCCATACAAACTCTG
>JAOBRG010357751.1:0-12853 GCA_027574985.1 Umimayanthus nakama
TGCTATTGCTATTGCTATTGCTATTGCTATTGCTATTGCTATTGTTATCATTATTATTATTATAACACGAGCCCGCACGTCATACAATTTTACTTCCGGTAAAAATTCTCGTTCGTCATATCTCGCAAACTATTTGACGAAATAAAAAACATTTTTTACTGAAAGTTTCTTTAATGCATATGTATATTCTGCAAAATTCTCAATTTCAAAATTTTGATCCATTCCCACGTGAACGGTAACCTTAACGGATACCATTAAACAAGATAAGTAGTAAATTTCAGTTTTAGAAAACAAATACACTCTTAGAATGCTTCTTTTGCTAACTATTAAATTAAGGACTTTGGTGACTGAAGCTGTACTTTGGACTAAGAGTCAACTTTAAGGAACTTCTGGAAAAAAGATTTTTTTAAAAGGCATTTAAGCACTGAAGAGTCAATCCCTAAATGCAGAAATTTCATTTGTGCCTTGTCTCGCGGATGGGGCCTGGAACGACATGATATGTATTGCAGAAGTCCTCGCCCCTGATTGGCTAATTCCGGGGACTCAGATCAGCTGGATAAAAAGATAATTATTTATGTTCGATATTTGTTGTTGTTGTGCAGTTGTGCTGCAAAGTGTATCTACCATTGCTCACGTTATCTGATACACTGATTGGGAAAGTGTAATAATTTGTGGCATGGGGAGGTCCCGTCCTATATCAAGAAGCGAGAAAGGCGATTAGCTCAGCCTAAGCTGTTTTGTTTTCCAACTTAATAAAAAAGATTTCAAACTAACAACAACAACAACTTTATTCGTATTATTTTTTACAAGATAATCGCAGCCTGCAGAAAAAGCAGAGCTAGTCGAGGCAGGCTGCGATACTATATTTTTGGATCATTTATTTTGATAGTCGTTTGGGTTGAGATTGAAAATTGAAAATTCTCTATTGAAGACAAAAAAGAACGACAGAAATGAACGAGGCAAGAAGAAGGAGAAAAAAACAAAAGCAAAACAAAATATAAAAAGAAGAGAAAACATAAAAAGAAACCCTGTGTACTGTGATCGTTTAAAAGAGGAGATTCAAGAATAGCATCTAGGTTTTGACAAAATTTACGGGTTTTTCTTGATAGTTGTACATATTGATCGATTGGTTTGATTTGTTTGCCCATCTTTTTAAAATTTGTTTGAAGTTACATGCTATGATTGTGAGGTCTTGCTGTTGCTGAGAAGAGTACGTTGCTATTACTAAATTAATTACACTACTGCTTGAAATGAATGATGCACAGTTCATCATTTAACATTGTAAGTGGCTTAATTTCAAAGATCAATGCCGTGCTGCGTAAACAAGCCAGGTACTAGCTGTAGCGATGGAAGTGAAAGCAGTTCCAATAACAATACAATAAAAATAAGAACAAGAAGAACAAGAAGAAGACAAAGATGGCGAAGACGAAGACAAGGACGAAGATGAAAACGAAGACGAAGACGAAGAAGAGTGTCAAGAAAAAATATAACAATAATTTTATTGTACATATGACGAAAAACGTTAAATCGTGTTACATTGGAACTGTGTGAGAATACAAGTTAACAGTACAATACAAAATTTAACATCTTAAACCAGGATAAACCAAAAGCTGACTAATATTATCAACGTACCCGACCAACATTTACACTCCCTCCCTTGTTAATGCCCTAAAAATTGCTAAATATTCTTTACCAGTAATTTTGTGCAAAAACCCGTACAGCATTTGTGACGGGGTACTCCAGATTGCTGAATAGTTCGGCAGCTACAAGTGAAAAAGATCTTAAGCCTGGCTTAAACTGGAGTTTAACCGTGTTAATATTGCTTGTGGATCAAACATAACAAGAATTAATCTGTCTAAATTTAACGTAAAAGCTTTTAAAAATATCAAGGGGCAACGTTTTAAGGATTTAAAAATCATTTAACATTATATTGTTGACAAAAATGAAAGGAAATAGTTTTGTATGAAGCAAATATTAAACTGCCCGGTTAACCCTCGAAAGTCCAAAGGATGGGGGGGGGGTCAATTGGACCCCCCCATAGGTTTTTCCGACATTAACTTTGAATCTTTCAAGCAATCAAAATGAAACTTCCGATACCTGTAGTCTAATAATGAGCACATTTTTTGACGTTAATTGGATGACGTCATCTCTTACAATTTATGCGTAATTAATTATGCAAATTAAAGTTCGAAATAAAAAACTGTAGTTTTTTTGGAAAATGGTTCTCATTTCTTCTTTTAGACTCTGTTCTCAATTATATTCCCATTTAAGATTGAAAAAACATGTTTTCTACTAATTTCAGTAAAATTTGCTTCAGTTTTGCGTAAAATACAATTTTTTGAAAAATCTAAGATAACGGCCAAGATGGCGGACATGTTGTGAAACGATTGTTGCTATAGCAACAGCGCTTAATTACAACTTGATTGTTGTAATGGAAACTAATTAGCAAACCAAAAGCTACTTTCATGCAAAAGCCAGATCTTTTATGAGCAACCGTTTCGAAAATTTATGGGGGGGTCCAAATGACCCCCCCCCCCTTGGGCTAACTTGTAACAGTAAATAGCTTGGACTTCCGAGGGTTAAATTCCGGAGTTCAAAAGAACAGCGATGAAAATAGCAATCTTTTATCTTAATCCGGGCTCACAGCATCACTATTTTAATCAATATCGCGGCTGTGCATGTTTAACGTTTTGCTTGAAATGAAGAGTTGTGTTAAGATGTTTCCCGAGCTTAAACTTAGTAACAAAACAACTAAAGGTTTACTAAATGTTTTATATGCCTTCAAACAATGCAGTACTGACTCTGCACGAACAACAGCTGTTGGACTGTTTCGGCGACTGATAAAAATACAAAAACGGATGTTTTTAATGAAAATGTCTTCCTGCGGTAAGAGAATGAATGAAATATAATTTGTCGTTGGAGTGTGACAAAAACTATCGGCAGATTCAACCCTGGTATTCGAACAATCCGAATATTACAGTAATTTTGAAAGCAAAGGAAGCGTTCTAAGAAAGTTTTGGTTTGAAAAAAAAGGTTTTTACTGAGATGAGTCTGTAGTAAGGCAACTGCAAATTTAACCACGTCTGGTTTTTGCTTAACCTATAACTGTAAATTTAGCTTTGATTTTGATAAGCAAGAACCTGGAAAATTATTTGCTCTATTGTAGATCTACTGACAATCTTTTCTATCGAAAATTTGTTCTGTGGTCGTCTTAATGTATAATTATTGTAATTTCTATATCATAATTTTGTTTGTCAGTAATTTTTTATAATGTTTTAAGATTTATATGGAGTTGGCCTCGACCGTACTTAATTAGAGTCCGTTTGAAAGTCCCTCATCCAGTTTAACATATTTTGTATTTGTTTTTTCTTGTTCTGACCTGGATGCAAGTTTCGAAAGAAAAACAGAAAACCAATGTAAACTTAAAACGAGGGGTACAGGAAAACAAAGAATGTAAGATAAGAGATATTGAAACGAGAAGAAGAATAAAAGAAGAAGAACAAGAACAAGAACAAGAAGAGAAGGAAGATGAAAAATGAATGAACATTTGAAGGTGTAGGATGCGGTATATTGTCGGAGGAGCGACGACTGAACATGGAAGCAATCAACACATACTACCACGTTTTCAGTTGTGCATAAATTACTTTTGTTTATCGTTGATCAACACTGCATGACTCAAACACGTAGCTGTTTAATTTGTCATTTTTTTTTATTTGTTCATCAAAAGTCATAAACTTCAAAATTCGCATGGAAATGTTTTAATTAAATAATCTAGTATAACGGTTTGGGTAGGTATATTTATATACACTAATTGCAATAAGCTAAACCGTGACTATTGTGACTGAGAGCTTCAGAAAAATTCTGAAACGCGTAATAAATAGTTAATAAATAACATTTGCTGCTCAAAAATACAACGAACAGATGGCTAAAAAGCGTAAGCAAATTTCCAACGGACGAACACACTGAATCTTTAACATATTTAGTTTCTTTATCATTTCAAATAAATAGTATAATATAAATAGGTCTGTGTATGTGACAGATCTTTCTACTAATTAACCTTTCAATCATTACTAAATTATAATTTTCTCTTTTTGTTTTCAAAGATATCACTTTGTATGTACAAATGTTGCTAAATGTCTAAGATACAATAAGCTACAAGTTCATTGTTCCATTAAGGATCAATTTTCCCTACTCTGGAACAACCCATCCACTCCTTTGAGATTCTCTTCGGGTAGTTGGGACTCACTGTAAAAAACAAATCGTCTAATTGATAATAATTAAGACCCTTGAAGAAGTAGCTCTTTCCATTTTTCCACTGCACAGCGGCATCGAGATTATTGGGCAACCCTCTCCAGGCATCTTGAATGAGCTTTGGATAACCATCGTCTACCCGCTTCAATTCGTTGTTGTACCGCCAGAATTTATCTCCCTTGAAGAAGTACGTTTGTCCATTTGCGCCCCATACCAGAGAGGCGTCCATGTCAACCAGCTCTTTTGGAAGATTCAACTCTTTGTTGGTAATTTCCAGTGGACCCTGTATATGTGATCGACCTTTAAAAACCCAGTACCTGTTTACAAATATAAGGTGAAAGGTTTTAGATTTTTGTGCTTGCTTTGCAAAGACGGCTATCATATAGCTATTTAAATTTAAATTTAAATGACTGTATATAAAAAAGTAAATCTAAAAGTAAAACTAGTTGTGCACTGTATGTGTACTTAATGAGTTTCAAAATACTCACTGATGTTGTTTGACATGGTACACTGTATGACATTCCAACAAGATAAAGGTAAGTCAAAGCAGTTATAATATATTAAGCAACGCCGTTTACAACTACATCAGCAAGGCGATTAAAATACGTTGTTTTCGCTTTTAACATTACAAAATGGTGACATAAATGTTACATCTTATTGCCAGTTCAGTTTTTTGCAAACTTTCTGTCCAAAATTCAAATAAACGCACCTGGATCCTTTGAAGAAGAGCGTTGTCTTGTCAGCACGAGTGAAGGCCGCGTCAAGATTTCCTGGTAGCTCTGACCAGAAATCACTGATCTTAAGAGCTCCCGTCCACTGACCATGGTCTGAGATGGGCCAGAAGTAGTCTCCCTTGAACGCGTATGTGTAACCATCTCCCGAATGGACCATGACGTCAACTGACGTGTCACAAGTCTCGGGTACACTTGATGTCGTTGTGGGTCGCAGCGTTGTTTTGGGTAAAATTGATGTAGTTGTGGGTGCTCTTGTGGTCGTGGCCTCATCGGTAGTTGGGATCTCCTTTGGCGTTGTATCGGGTTGAGTGGTACTTGGGATTGACTGCGGCTTGCCGTATAGATCCTGCATTCCGTTTATATCATCACTGTGTAACTTCAAATCTGGAACGTATCCTCTGTAGAAAGGGTACATAAGAGCGCCATCGGAGAACGAGTGACCCAGCCCAAGACTGTGACCAAACTCGTGTACAGCTACCCAGAACAGGTTCACTCCGGAGTAGGTGCGAAGAGTGAATGTCTCGTCATCATCGAAATGAGCGTCGCCCGAGATCCCTTCATTGTCATGAGGATAAAAAGCATGAGCCAAAGTTCCACCTTTGCCATCAAACGGATAACCGTCGGCATGGTAACCTGTGACAAACTTGATCTTGATGTCAGCGTTATCGTCATTACTTTCTGTGAAGGTCAGCGGTGATACTTTTGACCAGACGCCAAAAGCAGCCACGATGGTATCACGTGTTTCTTGTTTGGGAAGGTCTGGGGTATAGTTTACAATCTTGTAGGTCAGATCCTTGAACAAAAACAGAAGTGGTATTCATGAATTAGGTTGAAGGTTGGGAAAGCAGACAACACGATACAGATACATTTTTCGTAAAAATACTGTGTAAATCAAAGTTTAAAATCTAGTTTGGCTATAAATCCTAGAAAAGGTAAATAGGTTGGATCTAGTTAATCGGACAACAAGTTTATTTTCTCCAACAGGAAAACATTGAACGTGTAGGCAATACCTTTGTGGTGTACCCTCAAATCATCTTAGTCATGTTTAATTCCATACTTATTGAAGGGGTCGAAAAACGACTTTGAAGAAACTTTAACGTAATAGCTCTATATCAAGATTAACTTGTAACTACCGCTTCAGGGTTCTATATTGACCTTAGAAACTTGTATAAACGTTGAATAAACATTTAACTTCGTGATTTGAGCAAACAATTTGCGGTAAGCAAAAAACCGTGGAGTCTATTAAACGTTGAGGTAAATGTCATTGCAAATCTCAATTTATAACTCCTTTTATTCTTTGATTTAAATTTTACCGGTTATCAACAGTGTAACAGTTCTTCGTTGCAAATTCTAGTAAACTTAATCTTCGCGCAAGGAATATGAAAAGCGTTCAGGCTTCAGCTCTAGTTTGTCATATTTATTCGATAGATTATTCTGACAAAATTCGAATTGTTTTATTTTCGTTTACCTTCTTGTTCCACTTTGACCCTTGAAGTACATATCTCTTGTGTCTCCTGGCCTGAACTCCCGGTTGTTTAAAGTCTCTCATTCCACACCGCGGCTGGTGAACCATGTGGAGCGTTCGCCTATCTGACAAATCTCCCGTCTGAGGAATACCAGCGACTCTTTGGAACAATTTTACGGCATCTTTCAGCTGCTTTTCAGTTCTTGAATCACCCAAGTTTGGATCAAGGGGAGCCAGATAACCATATTTCGTGAGGTAGTCCTGGAATATTTAAAATTTGTTCATAAATAATCCAAATTCTGTTATGATTTGAGATATCTGTTTGCTAAGGCAGTCTAGTTGAAATACAAACATTGCAAAAAGGAACATTAGGTGTTTCCTCTTGCAAATTGAAACTTAATCAGAATTATTCCTAGCTATAAAATGCAGTATACTTGATTTAATTTTATCGTTAATTATAAGATCTGTATAAACATAAATGGGTAAGCTTAATCTTATCTTACCACAATTTTAGCTTGTTTTCTTGCGGGGATTGGACTACCGTTAGCAGCTTGATAAGTTGTTCCAAAAACGATGAGTAGCAAGTTGAAGCCGATGATCATTTTGAAGTCTTTGCTTGCTGAACTAGAGGTTGTAAAAAGTTCTTCTGTTTTCACTTGGAAATGTTCTGAGATGCTTCAGTCGCATTCCCGTATTTATATATTTTTAGTTCCAGGGTTGTACGTCAATAGATTTTCAAGGAATGTGATGTAACTGACATAAAAAGTAAACGGTGCAATTATTGGTACGCATAAGGCTTGGCCGTGGACTTAACAACATGCGGAATATGCCTATCATTCCGCCGCTTCCGTTGATGTCGTAAGCTGCGAAACAACACACTTGATATAGAGGTTGTGTGAGAAACTTTGTAAATTCAAATATTTCCATGCTATGTTGTGTTCAACTTTTTTGAGATAGAGATCTTCACCGAACTGACTCACCATTGTCTTTTTAGATCAAACAAACTCGAGCTTTTGCCGTTTAAATGACCTAGCACTGAGTTGCATGGTACCAGTATGGTGAAACGCAATATCATGTCATTTCTTCGTAGTGTTTTTACGTCACTTATTCAAAAAAGGGTTATTTTTGATAGGTATCTCAATAACACAGTAATCAGTATTTTTTACCGCAACATTCATAAACAAATGGCCGTCGTAGGCCTTATGTGAGGAGAAGGTCCTACAACAACTTTTTTGCCGAAAGTACAATATTACCCGTAGCAAAACAAAATAGGTCAGCAATTAGCGGATATTTGTTTGATATTCATTTCTTGTTACTTAACTCTTACAATATCATTTATTTTTTCCGCTACCTTCTATCATTCGGTTCATTTCTGATACTGATATCAGTTTAAGTGCTTCTGTGTTACACATTGTTTTTATTCGTACTTAAGACAGTTCCCAATGCAATTGTTCCACTAGTAATAATGACCTTGCTAGTTACAGCTATTTCAAAAAAGGTTGTAATAGTCAATAGTCGATACTGGGACCGAAAGGAACTATGGATATGGTCATAATGAGTGATAACGCGCCAACGAAGGTTGTTACTGTATGGCCGAGGCATTATGTTGAGCCTGCACTCTTTATTATGTAAAGTCAACGCTATAATAGTAGGGAATAACTTGAGCTTGATGAACCCCACAATTCCTTTCGGTTCCAGTATCGACTATTAACTATGACAACCTTTTTTGAAATAGCTGTATATTGAATTGCTGAAGGAAACCAGTTGTCAAGAGAGTATTGTTTTTGTTTTAGATATTAGGTCAAACGTACTTCCTTTAAAATGAGGCAGAGAAAGTAAACAAGAGATGCAAGATTGATATTTTGAGAGTTGCAACAGATGAACAATCCTTGTTATCTAAAAATAATCAAATTCTTATGGAGCTTTTGGTTGTTGCCAAACAACTTATTGAGTTTCCTTTGCTTGACTTTGTCATCCAGGTTTTGTCTTTGTTACCGGTGAGATTAATGTGCATGATACTTTGTGTGACGTTTACTTGATAAATGTCATGGCACAACACAATGCTTTGTAACAGTCATTAAGCCCGTTATAAACTCCTCAAAAGATCGTAACCTTTTTTAAAAAATCCTTTAAACACTTATAATATCAAAGGTCATGAAGTGGCAATTTCTTTTAAGTTGTATTTCAGATGTAAGGCTTAGATACATCTACAAATGTATAAGGTTGTTGTGTTAGAGTGTTAGTTCTTGTGCTGAGGCGTGAATTTCGGCTACGTTCCCTACTGGGCAATCTCCGACAACTTAGTTTTAATAGCCATTGTTTACAAATTAAAAGCATGTGTGTGTGCAGCATGTCCTTTAAAGTTATATAAAAAACATTGGTCATTGGTTAAAGCAAAATCAATTTTAAAACGGCCATTGCAAGACTGAACAGCAATACTTGTTAATCTACTTTATGCATACTAATTTCCAAAGTGTTTAATGACTTTACATGTTCTAACTGATGTTGATTACTTGGAACAAGTGCCATGCAAACACTAACGCATATCGCTTAGCTCCTGTTAAATATCTTCGAAAACTACAAACTGCTGTGGGGAGAGAGCAAGGAGGTAAAGATCAACCAGTTTGCTCTTTTCTCCTATCTTATCCTTAACCGCCAAACTAAGCATAAAAATCCCACGAGAAACAGACTTGCAAAGTCATTCAGTATGGAATATTGTTCGAGCTCTCTATTAGCCTGAGTGAATGCTTATCGAACAATGAGAAACTCTTGTATCGTAGGAAGTCGATAGTTTGATGTAATGTGACGTCGTTGAAAGTTAAGTTCCTGTTAAATTTTTCTGGCTCTCTTGTGGAAGTATTTTATAAAACGTGCATGATTCAGAGTTGTTGATATTTTGAAAATGTCATTTGCCGTACTCTGCAGGATCAACAAACCTGAACCAACTTAAAACGTTTTTATTAGGACTATGACTGGAAACTAATTTAATTAATAAAACAATTAGGAATACATTGGCATTTTGGCTATTGTAACAACTTTGTAATTTGTACGTAACACTCTATATTTTGTCCAGTATGCTGGTAAAATAAACTCAAGTGTTAAGTAACAGTGCAACCTTCTATTGTTATGCGGTATTTCGTGTGCTCGCATTACAATGTTTAGAGCTTCATACTGCATGTATTGAATAGAGCAACTGTACACATCATTTTTTTTAAATGTAATGTCATAAAACTTTATTTCGAAGCGAAGTTTCTTTTATGCTACAAGATTTCATTCAAGGGACTTCAAAACAACAGCCAAGAAAGGCTTTTAAATTTTTTATGTTCCCAATGTGAAATATTTGCTGTATTAAATCCCCGAAGCGTTTCAATTAAAAAATGAATGAACAAGTAAGCTAGATGGTAGAGTTAAATGATTGTTCAAGCTGGTGAAATTACACTCCAGCATATTTCCCTTTTTTGCCAATGAGATAAAGAGTTTAAACAGTATTTCAATCAGCACCTTTCTACATTCTTCGCCGTTGGCCTGCCTAGTTACTCGGGCCTTTAATTAAAAAAGCTATGGAATAATACATCCATGATAACTTTAGAAAACAGTTTACAGCAAGAACCCCTAATCTTTCTTATAAGAAACTACTTGATTTTCTGGCGTCACGATTTAGGTTTTTCAGTCAGGACAAGTGATTAATATAAACCGTTGCTTGACCCCGTTAGTGCGCGTGCGCGGAATGTGAAGAGTTTGGCGTCGTTGTGTCGCTGTGGAACTCAAAATGACGTTCTTCACGTAACCACAGTGAGCACTTACTGTAACAATACAGAGACGGCGGATACATAACTATAATTTCTTCAAGTGTTTAAAAGAGCCTGTGCAGTACATGGGTATTAAGGCATGTTTGACATACGTCATTTCCAACTCTAGTTGCTCCGCTGCTTCAGTTAATAATAGTATTTCAATAAGTGAGAAATTTGCTGTGTAGTTTTGTGGTAGGTGAATTGCCGCTGACACTGCTACAATACGGTGGCAATATCGGCATACTTCTAACAAATACTTGGAAAGGAAAACGACTTTCTATTGATCTCTCAAATCGTTCTACAAACACTTTTCTTGAGGAACAACTTGTGTGCCGACAAGCACAGCATTTGCATGTCAACTGTAAAACGCATTCAAACTGTTAGATAAAACTGTGAAATTTAGACAGTTGCCTCCAAGTACTTAAACATGTTAATAACACAAACAAAATTGGATCAGTTCAAAGGCCTGGAAGGTAACGATTTTAGTGTTAACTATCAACATTTCTTTTTGCTCGAAAGATTATCCACGAATGCGAATTGTAAAAAAATTGAAGGTAAACGACTCAAGGTATTTTTGCAGTCTTCCAGTTTATTTGTTTTAACCGAGTGACCGCAAGTAACTCTGATTATCTCGACTGCGCCGTTACCTTTTCATAATAACTGAAGAAATGCAGTCATTCCTACACATGACGTGTGAGTACGGAGTATTCAATATAAACTTCCTCACTGACATGGCAGATATGATTTTATCAGCAGAGAACACTATGTGTTATGGGTCAACAAATTATCTTTATCGTGCACATAAGGACGTTTTGCAGACCCTCTGCCTTCCTTCTCAAAATGTGCAAACAGAAAGCGTGAAAATGATGTCTTTGCTGCTGTATTGTAGCCGTAATTGCCGCCACGTCATCATTTTCTTGCTTTATCGATGTCTCCGCCCTGACGAACACAAAGCCCTTTTGAACGCTGAGTAAGCGTTTTCATCTGGGGACTGGTGTACAGTGTTTCTTGCTGGAGCATTCTGTTGTTGTAATTCGTGCAGCTGAAATGTATTTGAAGCAAACTATGAACTGGTTTAACAAACGTACATCCTTTTTTACCCCCTCCTTCCTAAATTATACTTTGTATGCTTGTTAAAATGATATAAAAGGGATAATTAATTTAATTCAATTCAATTCCATTTTATTTCTAGTAAATTTCTAACAATAATAATAAAGAAACAACATCAAACATCAACACAATAGTAGGTAGTGTGTCATTAAATAAGAAGGGGGAAAAAAGGTAAAAAACCGAATAAAATTATAATTTTTTAATTATAGTTAAATGATCTGTGATGCACACACACAGAGAGAAAAACTAGGAGGGAAAATATGAAGAACTTCAAAGTATCTGCAAGTTTATTTACATGTTGTTCAATGGATTAGTAAGAGTATTAAGGATCGGAGCAACTGTGTAAACTGTATATTAAGGTATAGGATACATAATGCTGGTATGTTTTACACATTATTCTGTACCACCCACAAGTGTTTGGGGTGTATGTTTTATTAACAATGAAGCTCAATGAGACAAAACTTCTCTTCTAAACATACAGTGTATCACTGAAATAGACAGGCATCACTATGGACGATTAGTGAATGTGTGAAACTAAGTCATTCTGACTCAGACATGCATGTAGTGTGTATTGCTGACTAGCTGGATCACTAGAAAGTAATCATGATTGACGCAAATGAAATTGTAAAATATTCGATTCAGTGTAAATCTAGAATCTAGATAACTTACAAGAAAAAAACAAACCGATGTACAATACCGGTGAATTGTGTTTAGGGCTGAACTCACGTAAAGAAGGAATTCATACCGTTCGGATGAATAATACAAACAAGTAACAATATTGAACTTGCGGTATCAACCCGAGTCAACTCTTTTCAACAAGGCGTTTAGTGAAGCCGACAGATATAAACATTTTGAGGTTAAACAGCGCTTCATCGGTCCCTTGTGTAGTTGCCCCACTTCGCACTAAACAGTTCTATAATTGCCCTTGTTATCTGTGAACGATGCGTAAGCATTATACAAGCTCTTCTGGTTCTTACATAGACAGTTAGCTTCGGAACTGAGGCTTAAATAGCAATGTTCATTTATTTGTGAGGACTTAGTTCTAGTTAATGAGATGTTTTGAGTTTGTTTTGTGGTTCAAAATGTGTATTCGTTACGAGTTATTTTCTGGTCTAGTAGGCCTTCTGTTTGCATGTTATCGAAACGTATCATCCTGTCAAGTAACACTTCACTAGCTTCGCACCACAGCTCTGTATACTGTAAATACTTGTTTATTTATCAAATTGTGGTATTGTATAGTGATCTTTTGTACGAAAAGATAATCCTTGCTTGAAATCAGGCCAACATAATTGCCCGTACGCACTAGCATGTTAATTTGAGCTGTTTTGATGTTCTTTAGCTTTCTTTTAGAGAGAAAGGCTCTCTTAGGAAGAGACTACAGAATACGTAATCAACAACAGCCGAGGCAGCACAAAATCGATGCCAACAGACTCCAGATAAGGGAAGCAAAGTCCGCTCGGTGGAAAACTGTAATTTTTAAGATTCTTTTATCACACTGCAGT
>JAOBRG010357762.1:0-12853 GCA_027574985.1 Umimayanthus nakama
TGCCAAGGATATCACGTGATCGAATCTAACCAATGGTAATGCACGATTTGGCAGTAAAAATTATTGTTGAATTATAAGTTGTAGTGTTGCTATTGTATTTTGGAGGTCATCAAATAATCTAAGTTTAACCATTCTCCATGTCATCAGTTTGTAACAAAGTTTTCTTCTCTCCAAAGGAACAATATGCTTATGTATACAAATCAGTTCTTCAACTGATAGAGGAACAGAGGGAGAAAAACCAGATTTCTTCCCATACCTATGTTAACGTAGAAATTGCACGAGCACTGGCCAATCAGTCGCCGTTTCACTCTCCATCTCCCTCAAGTTCTCCATCCGCTTCGCCACTCCCCTCGCCTTCACCTGCACAATTGGAAACATACGAAAACTTTGATTTCATAAACAGTATCAATAGATGGAAAGGAGGGCAATGCAGTCCTCGTCCTTCACCCAAACAAGAAAAACCTCGGTCAAATGGAATCAAGAAACCCGAAGTACTTTCTCAGAAGCCCCGGGTGAGTGAGCGACCAAAACTTGACATTCCCACACAGCAGTCCTCACAGAATGACATCTCTGTTGCACCTGTCAGACAAAAACCTACCACAGCTGGGGCTAACAGAGGTGCTAGCCCAACTACTAATTATGTTAATGTGTCTCTTGGCTCAAATGAAAAACAAAGAAACTATGTGGACGTAAGTAGTAAACCTTCTACAGCTAACATTCTAGCTGTTAACATATCACAAAGGCCAGAACGGAAGTCATTACCTAGTGGGGGAAACAGTGAATATGAGGTTTTGCCGGGGAATGCCAGGACAGGAAGGGAACGGAAACTGAGTGAGGGAAATATACTTGGCGGTAGTAATTACGCTGTGCCTCCTCCATCGAAGAAAGAAGTCCCAGAAGGTGAGCAAGTTAGTGCCAAGTTGTTTGCAGTCTCAGTAGTTGGGTTAAATTCGAGTTTTCTCCTTGCTGTCGTGCCGCCTTCCTGTTTCTTTTTGGTATCATTACTTTGTGAGTGAAATGGAGCGATTAATCGTGAGTTATGCCTTAAGTACCCTTGATCAACCAGGATCCTTTATGGCTATTACTTCTATTTTAAAAAGGTGCTGTTGCAATTCTCCTTTTTAATGAAATTACTAGATAGTCCAGGGAATCACTAGTACTTGATGATTTCTTTGATGACTGCATTCTAGACGCAATTAAACTAGATTTGATACCATTAACAACAGCTTCACGATATCATGGTGGAATTTTTGTATATGTAAACAAAAGGAAGTTGAACGTACTTTCTAGTTGATTGTGAGACTTTGTTGTTCACCTGCAACATTCTGCATATAATAACCTGGTTCTGAATTATTAAATAGCTACAGACCTAGCCATTCACTTAGGCAGGGTTGCCAAGGTTCTTGAAAATCCTGGAAAGTCTTGGAATTGGAAAAATAAGTTTCAGGCCCAGGAAAGTCCTGGAATTTGGATTGTGGTCCTTGAAAATCCTGGAATGGGCAAAGTTTTCACCTTAAATTGTAAAAAAATAATAAAACTGAGCTGTTTATCGTAATGGGCATAACACCTTTATTGTAACAATGTATAAAAACAAAAACGGAGGCTCGAATTTTCCCTGAAGCAAATCCTGTTAAACTTGTTGCTGAATTAATATACAGAATATCAAAGTTCTTTGATACAGAAAGCCTTTGAATTTTTTCCTAAATGTTCTGAAAAGTCCTGGAAAAGTCCTTGAATTTCACATCCAGTTAACAGTGGCAACCCTGCTTAGTACAGTTACCCACTAAGGCCTTATGGTGAAAGGGCTTTTTGTGTTGCAGCTTCTAAATTTTTAAACAATCTTCCAGTCGGTATTGGAACTTTGGATACTTTGCCCATTCTAAAAGTAGACTTTGAAGTCGGGATAGGAATAAATATGTTGTAGCACTGACTTCGAAACAGTACATTTTTTGTTGATAACCCTAGTCTCTTAATGTATTGGAAGTACACACTTGTATCTTTTTTTAATGTTATGGAGCTTCAAATTGTTTAAAGTTAAATCTTGCTATTTAACATGTGCACTAAGTAACTGTGATTAGTTGTTCATGAATGTCAACTTGCAATGACCTGCTCTTTTTTATATGTCTGTTTGAAGGTAATTAAAATACCAGTTGAGCAACCTTAAGTTAAATTAAGCTTGTATTTTCTTTGTGCAAGACTCGGAAGAGACGTACAACGCGTGCCCGCGTACTCTACACACTTAGACTATCCACCAAGCCGAGTAGTATCAAATCTTTATGTATTTACACACTTCCAATCAAACGCCGTCGGTGTCCAGCTAAAACTAAACCAGTGATTTCCTGACATAAATAGGTTTTTTTCGTTCAGTAACCTGTTAACTCACCAATAACTGCGGAGTTTCTTGTCAGAATGGTGTAATTCACATTAATCACCAGCACATTTCTAACAAGATAATTATGGCACTGTCACAAGAAAAAGCACGGATTGTGTATGAGCGAAATTTATTAGTTGACAATACAGCTTCATATCAACAGGACTGCTGATCGATTTTGGCCCACCAGAGGTCGTGCAAACCCCTCAACTGCCAGTAAGGAAAAACCCACTAGATTTGATTACTGGTGATGCCATCCCAATGAAATATGAAAATGTTGTTTGTAAGTTGATTTATGTGTGTTTTTTTATTTACTTATTTTTTTTTTATTTCTTTCTTTCTTTCTTTCTTTCTTTCTTTATTTGTTGGTGTGCAGTTTTTATGTAGGTGAAGCTATTTCAGCGTATATTGGTGTAAATGAAGCCCCGTACAACTAAACACTACCTAGCACTTATACACTTATTAACGATACAAAAGTAAATTAGAAGAGAAATATCAATGTTTAAGTTCCTAAATAAGAAAAAAACACAAAAAAAAATGTTATTTAACGTCGATGCGAAGGGAGCGGTTGCCCGTTCTCCCGAGCCAGTGGCTCCTGTTTAATTGCTCGACGAAAGTTTAAAATTCCCCTTTAAAATCCCCTTCTGGAAGGGAGGCTGACCAGAAGGCTGTTTACACTAGCGTGACCGGCGGGCAGAGGACTCGAACTCGGAACCTCCGGGTTACGAGTCAGCGCTTTAAACCGCTCAGCCACGCTGCCTCCCTAAGAAGCAGCCCACCAGAAACCCAGGGTTAAGTTTCATTGTAGGTTTCAAATTGCAGATAAAAAGTTCAAAAAATTGAATGAAAACTTGATACTAGTTCTTGGTGAAGAAACTGAAAAAGCTCTAACTTGCAATTGAAACATCTTCTGCACCTGTACGTGTTACTTTGATATTTAGAAAGATTATTGTGCTACAACTACTTTTTCTTTTTTTTGGTATACAGTGTATACCTTATCTGAGCATTTAGAAGGAAGTGAATAACTTTAAAATCGTGGAAACCAACCAACTTGCTTTGCCAGCTCTCAGAATGCTCAAATAAATCTTGATGAGCGGGTGTTGTGAGTACAGTCCTGACGTCACCTCAATTGACTGCAGACACCCTGTCACTTCCAACTCACTTCAGTTAACAAATAGCTGAACAAAAGAAGGACTGTTTCTACTCTAAGCTTGGTAGTGTTTTTTATTCCGGTACTTTATCTTGACAGTATTTTATCTTATGATATTTTCTTGTTTATAGTGGCACCAAAACCAGATGCACCCGCGAAAAGCAGTAGCTCACCTAATTCTTCTCCGCCTCTTGCCTCATCTGGACTTTATGCGATACCTGCAGCAACTCCCCCTGAAACAAAAAAAGAAGTGGTTAAGAGTTACCAAACGCCCAGTAAGATAACATATCAGGCACCAACACCACCCCTGAAACCAGGTTCTGATCCACGAATGGGTGGATCTGTTGTGGCTGATGGACCCGGAATACCGGACAATTCTAAAACCTCATCCTTGCCCTCTCATCCAAGAAAAAAGAGTGTGCCTTCTGCCAAGACACCTATTGGCTCATATTGCCTAGTGACACCAGGGACTCAGCAGCCTACAGCGTTGCCAAGGACAAACACTGTACACGAGAAACCTATCAAAGAGATACCTCAGATTTCTGGAACCAGATCTCTTTCAAAGGCATCTACGAGACCAAAGGTGACTCCTAGGCCTCCTTTGCAAATTGTTAAGAACGGTATCCAAGACAGTTCCCAGGTTGAGCACCAAACTACAGCTGTGGCCAGACCACCCTTGCCAAAACGCCCTGATAGTTCTCCAGATGATGCTAGCCCACCGCCACTTCCTGATGTCTCATCACTAAACGATTTGTATGCTTCTGTTGACAAAACAAGGAAGAACCTAAAGAGGCAAGCCTCAGATTTTGGTGGTGGGTATAGCGTGGTGGCAGTACCAGTTATTGAAAGGACTTCTTCTGATGGCAGTCTTGGTTCCAGTCACACACAGCCGTCATCAATACCGTTGTACTCTTCGACACAGGATGATAGCGATAAGAGCGGGTTCAAAGGGTTTATGCGTTCCAGCTTGAAGGATGCCAAGGAGTCAATAAGAAATTGGGGGTACAACAAGTCATCTAAAGACGGTGAACATCAACATGTAGATACAAAGGCCGTTGAAACTAGAGGTAAGTTGACACTTCAACTAAAGGTTAAGGCCAAGGTGAAACTAGAGGTAAATGAACTAATAAAAAAGGTAAAGGTTAAGGTAAAAGTAGAGAGGTTAATGATGAAGCACTAATGGT
Source organism: Umimayanthus nakama (assembly GCA_027574985.1). Taxonomy (NCBI): domain Eukaryota; kingdom Metazoa; phylum Cnidaria; class Anthozoa; order Zoantharia; family Parazoanthidae; genus Umimayanthus; species Umimayanthus nakama. The sequence continues at coordinate 4,706 of JAOBRG010357762.1, forward strand.
GAAGGTTAAAATAAAAGTAGAGTTTAGTGATGTAACAAGAAAGGTAAAGCTTAAGGTAAAAATATAGGTTAATTATGTAACACTGATGGTAAAGCTTAAGTTAAAAGAAGAGGTGAAAGGTAAAGGTCAAAGTAGAAATACCGGTAGTAGATGTAATAGTTTAGGCTAAGGTTAAGGTTAATGTAAATGTAAATGATGTAACAGGAAAAGTAAATACTAAAGTAAAGCAGAGGTTAATGATTTAACGGTAATGGTAAAGGTTAAGATAAAGGTAAGGATACAACAGTACTTAATGTAAAGGTTCAGATAAAAGAAGAGGTTAAGATATAACAGTAGGGTGAAGGTTGCGTTATTTGATCATCTTGCGATTGCCACAACATTTTCATTGACATCTTATCTGCGAGTATGTTGGTTTGTAAAATTTGCTTCTTTTTTGGCGTAGTGATTCACTCGTTGTTTTTATAGGTTTAGCAATGAAGAAGTGATTTCTTAATTACAACAGTCCATGCCCGTAGATAGGGGAGTAATAACAGGGTTCTCCCCAAAGCGTCCCAGAGTGGTAATTGCCCTCCTATTGTGGTAAAGTACCCTGCTATTTTATGAGGTTTTTATCGTTGTGCACAATTACGTCATTGTGATGCAAATTAACGACATTGTTATGCAAATTCCCGCTCCTCTGACATTTATTTCAACATGCTTTCTGGGGAGATCCTGAGGAAGTATTCTACGCTACAAACTAATGCCATCTTGATTACTGATAGTCAAGGCGCATGCATCCAGTTTCCTGCAACCATATTGTACTCTCAGTGCTTAGCAGAGTGCAAAGAGTAGCAGTCGTGTTTTACTATCAAATCGAATCAAAAACTAAATAAGATGAAGGCTTTATTTCTAGCAGAATTCTATGTTTAGCAAGAAGCGGTACTCTTCTATTTCAGTAGGTGGTGGTGCTGATCTGTATGCAAGTGTTGGTCCAAGGTTGGCGAGTAAGGACTTCAAGAATGCTGATTCAACATATGAAACTGTCAGTGCAACCTTACCATCTTCCACAGCACATCGTGTATCATCTAACAGTCGTAAGGTAAAGGCTATACCTACCACCACCACCACCACCATCAACAACAACAACAACAACAGCAGCAGCACCACCAGCAACAACAGCAACAACAATAGTAATAATAACAACAACAACAAAGTTAACAGCAACAAAAGTTTTTGTAATCAATTTTTTGTAATAAGTTTGGCTATATTTAACACTATGTTTAAAAGTAAATAGTTATTGTGATTGAAACACATAAGAAAAATGAGCAATAGAAGGAAATTTCCAGTATCTTATTAAACCGAGTATATCATCTCTTGTAACATTTTATATATGGCGAGCTAACGTACATTTTTGTTTTGGATTTTGTCGATATAATTGGCATTAAACACATGCAGCGTATTAAGTAATGAAAGTAACATTAATTAAGAATATATAGAAGGATAAGTGTACAGTTTAAATACAATTTAGTTAATACATTTTAAACTACGTGATGTATTTTTTGATATCGTTTGAACAAGACTGACTCAAGTTTGAGTCGAAAGTCCTAATGCTAAGTTGCACACCAATTCTTAGTCAATCAGAAGTAAGTAATCAGAACTATCTTTTTAAAAGCATTACAATAAAGTAGTATCAACAGTTTTGGTTTGACAGAATGTACACGTATTAAAGAATTTTGGTTTTCAACTAGTAAATATACTTCTAGTCCTACTCAAATCATTATTCATCTAATATACAAGATCTACCACACTGAAAGCAAATTCTAAATTATCAACCAAATATATATTGTATTTCGAAAAGGAAGTTAGAACTTTTGGGATCAGTCAAGGTTTCTGGGAAGTGACACAATTCGTCCCTTCGGGTAGGGTTAGAGGCAAGATTGGGATTGGGCTTATCTTAAGGTTTTTGGGAGGGTTTGTGGGTGGGTATTTCCGAGAAACCAGGTTATTCGTGATTCTGTATCACGAACACTGTGAGTGTTTAAATCTGCAGTGTAGACTACCGTCTCATGACAATTTCCCATAAAATCTGCTTGACAGTAAGTTGTCTTTGTTTGGGCGTAATCTCATCAAACAATACTTGCTTTCTGTAGGATGATGATCATAATAATGACGAACATGAACCACCGCCTGCTGTTCCTGTAAAAACAAGTGGTGCATTTTTACCAGGAGGTACAGTCTTTACTGCTCATTTCTCTGTTATAGCTTACTGGGAAATTGCCGGACTGAAGCCTTGGCTTATGTTTTGGCTTGGAGACACTAGAGTGCCGTAGACAACTAGACGCAGCAACAGTGATGTTTAAAGGGATTAATCAGGAAGTTCTTCAGACCTCACCTTCTTCTATCAAATTCACTGATAGCCGAACTCGATCGAAACACATAACAACCTTCATAAATGCTTTTAACAGTTAGTTTAAATAACTACACTTCTCATCCCTAAATGGAACAGCTTTCATCTGGCCGCTGTGACGGTAACTTGAACTGTTTTTTTCCCCAAAAGACGCTTTCCCAACAGTTTGTTCCTCTAACTGCAGTTAGCATAGTTATTCCATGTAACTGTACCCTTTTTGGTTTAGTTTATTTTCTTTTTTAAGTTAATAGTTTATTAAGGGATTTTATTTAATTACGTGTACCTCCTCTGCTCGATCGCTTCTTAGCTTCCTGTGTAGTCTGTGATTTAAATGATTATTAAATATGAATAAATGCATTAATTTTATACGTTCGTAAGGAACCTTGGTTGGTCTTTTATCTGGTGGATTTAAGTTATTTTATTTACCCTTTCGTGATAGCATAGACTGAGATACATGTATAATTAGAAAAAATACTCGAGGGTTTGGCTTCCATAAATAACTACTAAGTTAAAGTACTTGGAAGCAAAATCACAATGAATAAGTTTAAAATGTTTGGTCGGAAACATAAACACAGTAGGCACAGGCTCAATATTAAACGTAATTATCTGGCTAACAAATAAAGCAGCATATAAACCCCGTGAAGGAATGAAGGAAAGAAAAATGTACTCAGAATAGTTGTGTTTGAGCATAAAAATAGGAAGGATTAAATGCAAGATTATATTTTTCTTAGAAGTTCTTTTTTCAGATTATCTTTTAAAAACCCTGCATATTGCGCTGCCTTAGAATTAATTTTTTGTCACAACAACGAAAGAATTTCTTTAGAAATAACCGTAAAGCTTAATTAGTGTCTACACTAGTATGTTACAGCTTTCCAACCTTTATTTTTGGTAAAGTAAGTAAACAAGAAAGGTCGGCTGGGTAGCAAGAGGTACCTATATTCACAATTGTATTGCATTGAGCCTACATAAAATATGCCGTTATATCTCGGGGTTGGGAGGGGGGAGGGATTTATAAATGGAATACAATCGAATCCCGATAACTCGACCTTTCTGTGGAAATACAAAAAGGTGCGAGTTATCAAAAGTTCGAGTTATCGAGGGTAAAGTTATCTAAAAACTGACCTGAAAAAATTGAAAATTACTTCGAGTTAGCGGGTGGTTCAAGTTAGCGAGAGTTCGACTCACTTCGAGTTCATCGGAAAACAACTGTAGTGTTTTGGGACTTTTGATTTGTGCCGCTGAGGGAGAGGGGAGGGGGGGGTTCAACTTTACTTTTCATGTGGCTAAATTTTCAATCCCACAGAGATTACCTAAAGAGTGTATTGGTGTACAATTTCTTTCACAAATTAGCTCCGACGTATCTATTATCGGCGGACTGTATATGCGAGAGACTTTCACGCTTACGTTACAAGGCATGAACGAATGAATGAATGAATGAATGAATGAATGCATCGAGATCTATCGCCTGCCATTAGATAAGATGGCAAAGTATCGGTAAAATCTTAGATACGACAGTATACATGTAAAATCTAAGATACTTTACCCCTTACCATCATATTGGCGTTTCCAAAAGATCTACACATTGTATCTCAAGTCTTTATAGCATGTTTCGTTATTTGCAATTAATTTATTGTATTTTAATTTCATATTTGAATTCGTGCATACTTTTATTTTGCTTTTGCTTTTGTTAATAAAAGGGTCTTTTAAACTAGCTTTAAGCTAAGTAGATGCTCCTGTTTAAATGTTGCAGTAAATAAATAGAAAAAACGTGAGGTTTTACTTTATGGTTTTATGGAAAAACATGCAGTATTTTGATAATGTGGTTTCAGTTAGTTATCTCTTTTTTTATTTTACAGTTATATAGTACTTCTAAAACATTTGTCATGATTTCAATGACGTTGACAAAACGACGTTTTTGATAGATCTTCGATTGCTATGGGCTACAGCATTATGCTGTTTTTATTATCATTTTTACCTTTTGGAATGATTCATTAGACTCTGCGCACCTCTACGAAGAACAAGTTGAAAAAAAAGTAGGGAAAAATGAGCTATACATGTTTATGTAATTGATTTACCGATGTGGACTTATTTCAGGGAATGATGGTTACGAAGCTGTTGAAAACCCGTCACAATCCAGACAAAGATCGCTGGAAAGAGGCTTTGACAAGTTCAGATCAAGAGCCAAGAATATTTTGTCAGCGGTACCTGACAAGGTCAGGCTTGTTTTCAGTTCTTTTTTAATGTTAACTAATACAGGAAACTGGATAAGTAAGCCAGTTTCTCAAGCGGTTTGTTTGGTGGGCCATATAAATGAGAAAAGATATTCTAATAAAATAGAATAGAAATTTTTCAATTATAATACATTTTAGACAGTATATTAACGAAAATGTATCTCTAAAAAGCTAAGCACTTATCAGCTTCTGGCAAACAGGACATAAAAATCCTTAAGAAGGCATCCTTTCTAAGTTCTTATCCTCTTCATACCAATCTCTCTAATACTAAATAAGTAATCTAAGGTCTACGGTCAAAGTATAGCGCCCGTCCTCTTATCGACACCAATCGATGCAAACACTTTTTTACCAAGAGGCTAACTTTCAAGTACAATCTTACCATGTAATCAAGATGCAAATTAGTATTAATACTATCCTTTTTGTAGTGTAGGATTCTTAGAGTTTTAAATATTGTAATATAGCTTTAAATTTGCAATGCAATATAAAATAGGTAATTTTACCTAATAATTTTTCAATAAAGACAATTGTTATTGATAATATTTTTTTTATCATTATTTTTATTACTGTTATTATCTCCACTCATTCATGTAATCTACCGTGTTTACATGACGCGTGGCTCACCAAACAAACCGCTTGTGCGTACTAAGCAAGATTGTGAAACTGGATTATTCACTTAATCTTTGGAGACAATCCTGTACATATGGGATCTTGGGTTATGTGTTGGCAATATGGAGTTGAGAACACGTTGGATGCGGTTGCGCCAGATCCATGGAGTGGGAGATGTATGACGTGAATGGGCGGGAACACTCGAAGGCGGTTCATGATTGTTTTAGAAAGTCCTTGAAATAAAAATTAAATCAAGACATTGAAAGTTTTGGTACAGGGTTCTTACGCCATTTGGGAAACCTTGAATTTTGGAAATTTTCTTTCAAGACTTGAGAACATAAACGGAGGTTTTGATAGGATCCTCGGCCAATCCCAGTACTTTGAGTATGCAGTCAACCTAACATAAATTCACGGATTGGCTGGTTTTAGACATCTTTTAAGTCTATTAAAGAACCATTTCCAACTCGCGGTAGAGGCCCTGTAACGAGTTCAAATCCAACATTTTAGGTTTGCACCTTAAAAGGCGTGAAACTCACTTCGTTCAGGGAAAGTAACCACTGAACAATCTATCATTGCGTTACTAGCACTGTTTGGCAATTTTCATGTGGCGTATCATCCCCGTTTCGCTCCGTGGAGTGGATGAAAACAATAACGAACCACGCCCAGGTGAACAGGGTTCTTAAAGCAGACGTTTATTCAAACAAAAATGCAAACGTTTTCTACATTTTATATGTTGTTAAGTACATGATATGTAATTGTTGTTTGCATGTTTTGCAGGTGAATCTGGGCATGCCTACAAAGAGAGCCTCGGACTTAAGTCCAGGCCCCCTTACTAACAGTAAGTTTCTCTCCTTTACTAACAGTGAGTGCTTTCACAGGCCCAACCCAGGCCTCTCCAGATGTCTTGAATTTGCTAAAATTATCCTTGAGGTCTTAAAAGATCTTCAACTCCGTTCGAGAAAAGTATCCTCGAGGTCTTCAAAAACTTTAAACTTTTTTCAAAATCTCAATAAATTTTTGGTGTCCCTTGAAGTGCAGTGTGCATGGCACTTGCATACTTTTCCGAACTCCTCGATTAACTACCTTGCTAGTCACCACCACAGTGCAGGTGTTCTCCTTTTCGGCTTGCATAAAAAAATAAAATTGTCTTTGCAAAAAAAGTCCGATTTTCTTTCAATAAAATTAAACTGGAAGAACACTCGAGATCGGATGCTCAAATAAATTCGGTGCTTTCATCTACAGCATTGTATTTTTTGCTTGTCACGTCTTGAAAAAACTTCCCTCGAGGTCCTAAAAGATCTTAAATTTCTTTCAAAAACGTATCGTTTAGAAAATGACCTACAGTTTGTTCTTCTTTGAAATTCTGTAAGACTTCCGTGGAAAAACTGTACGTACACTTGTAAAAGTATGTTTTTCATAAAATGCTGTCCAATGTTTGGCGATTTTTTTTTACCAAAATCGAGTAAGGCTGGTAAATTCCAATTCACGTTAAGAAACGTTTTTCTTAAGACGTAACATTTACTTAAAAACATTTGGGAAAATTTTTAAACTCCCTCGAAAAGAATTCCCGTCAAAATCAAGGGGGGATTAGTGTTAAGCAACTTTGCGATTACCCAGTAGTTGAGGCTTTTGTATATTAGCTTTTGTATTTTTAAATATAACTGGTTACGTAGAACTGTTTTCTTTTGCCTTTAAAAGTCTGAATGAAATCCAGGAAAATCATAGGGTAATGTTTGGCACCGTTTGAAAGTTGTTCGTTCATCAAAGAAAGCGGCAGTCTTACATGCCAAACACGTGTAGTCCTGTCAGTATTTTTGTTAACATAGTTTGATCAAGCAAAAATGATTTTTGTGAGGTGCTTCTTTGCAACACAACAAAAGTTGTGTTATAGAAGAGCAATTTTGTCCCAACCCATTTGTTGTGTATAGACTGCCATTGTCGTTGTTGTTGTTGTTGTTTTTGTTGTTTTATGCTGTTGCTTCTAGTACTACTATGATTACTACCAAGAATTACTGTACACAGAATTTCCCACAGAGGAGGATATTCTTTAATCTTTATTATTAAATTTCACAGCTGATGTTTCAAGCAACGGAGAACTTGGTAAGTAGCTCTTCAAAGACTAATTTAGTTTGCTTCTCAGAGACGCAACGGTAGAATTTTTTGTTTGACATATTCAAGACCCACTAACAATTTCATTCGTTTTTGCCGACAACCGCTATCTTCTCAGGACTACACCAAGCTAGACAATGACCTAACTACAAATAGTTTCACAAAACATTGACCAGTTACAACCAAAAAAACTCCTTTCAGGACTACACCAACCCGGGCAATTAACCAATCACAAACAGTTTCACAGTTCCGCCGTAGAAAACGTCCGTCACAACCAACAACAGTCCTTCTCAGTACTACACCAACCCGGATATAAAACAAATACAGTCTCATATTACTTCAGTCACAACCAACAACAGTCCTTCTCAAGACTACAACAACCTGAGCAATGATTCAACTACAAACAGTCTCATAATACGTCAGTCACAACCAAAAACAGTCCTCCTCAGGACTACACCAACCCGGACGATCATCCAGCATCAAACAATTTCACAATACGTCAGTCACAATCAACAACAGTTCTTCTCAGGACTAAAACAACCTGAGCAATGTTCCAATTACAAACAGTCTCATAATACGTCAGTCATTACCAAGAACAGTCCCTCCTTAGGACTACACCAACCCGGACGATCAACCAGCATCAAACAGTTTCACAATACGTCAGTCACAATCAACAACAGTTCTTCTCAGGACTACAACAACCTGGACATAAAACCAATCACAAACAGTTTCACAATACGTTATTTACAACCAACAAAGGTCTTTCTGAGGACTAGAAAAACCTGGACGATAAACCAACTACAAACAGTTTTATAA
>JAOBRG010357773.1:0-12852 GCA_027574985.1 Umimayanthus nakama
AAGAACCTATTAAGGGCCTAATGACCCTAGATTTTTGTTACATACCACTTATGTAAGAACCTTTTTAGCCCGTTTTTACTGTATTGTAATGTAATGCAGTGTTATGCTTTGTGTTATATTATTGTACTGCATTGTGTTGTTTTGTTTTGTAGTAGGTTGCAGTACCGGTAATCAACTTTGTTTTCATGAAGTTTTTCTTTTAAGCTTGTTGAGGACCGTTCTGCATTAACTCTATTAACTTTCCTTATTCACAAAACACTGATTACTCACATTACTGTCATCCTATAAAAAGACTGTTATGAGCAAAAAGAAAACCCTTTTCTTAGCTGCATGAAAAGCCTATAAAAAGAGTTAAGAATGACTCAAACAAAATAAATTGCGGTAGCAATGCGTGTTGACACACGTAAGGTATTCATCACTCATCTATAGTTCCTTTCTTATAAAGTCGTTTCTAGATCTAGGAGAAATTTATGTTTTCAATGGGACGCAAAAACTTGGTTTTTATTACGGATTCTTACCTCTCTGTCGCTTCCGGGCGAGCCCCCTCTCATGGCAGGATACTCCCAGTCTAGGTCCAAACCATCAAACTTGAATTCCCTGAGGCGTGAGATGGTTGAGTCGATGTAGGCCTTCCTGTTGGCGGCAGTGGCTACCATCTTGGAGAACGGACTGTCCTTCTCCTCGTGTGTCCACCCACCCACTGCTAGTAGTGTCTTCAGGGCTGGGTTCTTATTCTTCAAATCGTTGAAATCCTTGTACAACGTTTTATCATTCTCCTCATAGTCATCAATCTGTAGAGTGGAAAATCATGGGCAAAAATCATTTGTGCTTGAATTTGCACGACTCTATAGTAAACAGTGCTGGCGTAGAAAACTACAATGAGTTCTAATACACTACTTCATGTAGCTAGTTATTCTCCTACACGTATTTACGTACAACTACGCACGTGCATACAGACTTTCACTTGGTTATTGACAAAAAGTTGCTTAAACAGTTTTGTCAGTTAGCTTACTTGGTGTGTAGCGTTGATTCTAGCAAAGGAATAAATTATGTGTGTACAGAGATTGGGGTCGATGTTCTCGGGGAGGAAGGTGCCGCCTTCCGGTCGGTACTGGGACCAGTTCGTGTAATAACAGACATGCACATAGCTGCAAGCACCAAGACCGCAAGAGAAAGCAAGAAGTAGCAACAGCGATAGTTGAGCCATCTTGAACGGCTGACACACTGTTCAGTTGAAATAAAGCACGTCCCTTTGGTTGGATTTTAAACAGTACAGGACTGTGTGTGGGCTGGACTTGAGAAGCCAAGTGATCACAGCTGAGTTTGAGCTTGAAGACAAGTGCGTTTTTGTTTGGCGTGAGACGTCAATCAAACGGAAAACATCTGGTTCAACATGAGTGGAGCGAAGCACAAACACGGGAGAAGTTTTTTAACTTAGGAATTAATACTCCTTTTCTCTTTAGCGCTACCAAATCACTTTCTTCTGTTTCTTCAATGAGAAAAACACGCAACTCTTTATTACTCGAATTTTTTGTCTTCAAAGTAGATTAAAATCTCACACAGAAAGTGTAGTCCGCCGCGAATCCTAAAAATTTGCTCTATGTTTTATGTACATTTTCGGTACACTGTCCTATTTTCTATAAAAACATCTCATCTTGAAGCTAGAGTTGGATGTTCTTACCACATTAAAACCTTTGTACATGCGTGCTTATCAGTGCTTAGCGGCCAAACTTTACTGGTTACCCCCTCAGTTACGTGTTGATTTGCCGCAATTTACTATTTAAATTTCCCAGAACCAGTACCCATCTGGCCTTGTAGCTCAGTTGGTAGAGCAACGGTGATCTGTTCCGACAGGTTTTCCTCTATCTCCATGTGGGCCCATTTCCATTCTAGGGCTAACGCTCAGTAGGTATTATTTGGGATTTTAACTTATCACATTTAAACCGCTGTGTATGTTCTTATTTATGCTAAGGATTTAAACCTCAAACGAGGTTCTATTTTCTTAGTAATGCGTACATACTACCTACCGCGATAAAACTACAGTAATTTAGTGTTTTCCTAAAAGATGTATATAAGTGTAACAAGCTATAGTTGCCTTTGCATATCCACACTCGGGGTAGCCATCAGTCAATGTTGCGTGAACACTAGGCATTTATTTAACAGTTTAAGAGCAAATGATCTTCACTGAATCTCAGTCTCCAAAATAAATCGGTTCTCTGCGTATCTCCGGCCCCAGCATGACAAGACAAGACGAGACAAGATTTTTTATTTGTGCCCTCTGAATTGCTTCATAAAATACATTTTTGTAATATTCTTAGCATCTTCTTAAATTTGGAAAATTTTTAGCGGCGACGTTCTTAAAAAGAAAGATTCTTTAAAAACTTATAAACGATCGCAGCTTACACTCTAATTTTTTTTTACAAGAATATACTTTATAGAAATATTGAGGCTAAAATTGGCCAAGTTTTAAGAATATTTTAAGAATTATACTGAGACTCAGTTCTTTTGTTAAGAGTTTAATTTTGCATGTTTGAAAAAAATCACATTACTGATTATATGTATTGCAATTGCTTTCTAATCCCAAATGGTAAAGTCAACGAAAACAAGTACATGTAAGAAAAAGAGTGAGCTATGTAAGCATAATGCATTGCGTGTCAGTAGATCTATTACCTTCGAAGCTATTCGTTAACACAGACAAACTTAAAACGGGAATTCCATGTCACCGGTATTCCCGAAAATAATAGTGTTCGTAAAATATTTTAAGCCTAAAGTCGGCCAATAAATAAGAATATCCAGCCTCGGTCCAAAACCAATATTGTTATTAAAAAGAATGCAGTTCAAGCAGTCAACAGTCGAACTGCCTTAAAAAACTGCCATAATCCCAATGATAAAACTTTGAAACTTCTTATGATTAACTAGACATTACTTTTATGGAGTTGCACGGGCAAAAACTTTAAAAAGGAAAACGTTTTTGTGCGCTCTTTCTATCTGGAAAGGTTTTAGTAAGCAGACGTGGTAATAATAAATAAAGAGTTCCGTTCTGTGGGACAAGTTAAATGTTTGCTCTTATAACACAGAGAGTTCATATTGTTTGCCCCAAAGATGCACCTGTAAGGCTTGGTTCGTGTTATGTCTGACTCCGATTGTGACACAGCAAAGTTCTAGCACAACTGGGTACACAAAGAGTCCTCGCGCACGGTGTTGCCTGTCAAACCGAACGGGCGCCATTTCCGCAGCTTTTTTGTTATAACTTGGTATCAGAACTTGGTAAATTTTGATAGTAATGTATCATTGTTGAATGCATGAAATCTTTCAAATTCTCTGTTTATCGATTTGGAGCTTCTCAAAGCTTCAAATCTGAAGAACTTCGTGTAACAAAACACCAGCTCAAACAATGAAGTAGGCACGAATGGCTTTAAAGCTCAAACAATGAAGTAGGCACGAATGGCTCTGAAGTACGAACCAACTTACATCAATAAAAATGGTTAAGAATTAGAAGGGAAGCTAAATCTTTCTGTCGAAGTAAAAACTATTTGTCCGCTGTGTACCATTACACAAAACAGAATATCCTAGGGGGGACTCCCATTTAGTTTAGGTGGGGCTGTGCCGCGAGTTTGCGAAAGTCCTAACCTTTAATAGAGTAAATTTTGAAACTTTTATGACCCTATACTAAAGTACCCTTAAAATCTTTTGTGTTAAAGCCTTTGTCCGTTTAGCGATCCCGTTAACTGGGACTCCATACTAGAGGGAGAATAATGAGCTGAAAATCAGTGTTAGGAAAAAATCAAAATCGCATGGATGTGCTAGAACAAAATTTTGTCCATATGAAGTGGTGAAATCTCTGTTTTTCGTGCCAGTATTTGCTTATTTTTGACCCCTGCCTTTGGGTGTTTGTGCTAACTACAAGCCCAAATCATGCGTTTTCGAGCCTTAAACGTCGCCATTTCGAGTCCAACTGGTGGCGTTTTCGAGCCCAGATCGTACCAGTTTCCAGCCCAAGACAAAATTCTTTCGAGCCCAAATCGTGCCGATTTGGAGCCCGAACCGTGTATCTTTCGAGTCCTGTTCGTACTGTTATCAAGCCCTTTCGTGCTGTTTCCATTCAAGCACTGGCTGTTCAACGTATTGCGCGGCAAAGCTTGGCAATTGTTTGCAGTAGGCTGGTCAGTTTCAGCAAGCATAACTTTATTACGACAAAACTAGTTTGATTCATGGAAACCGACACATCATTCATCGAAAAGCTTCAAAGGAAGAAAAAAAGAGAGTTTTTGAACGACCGCATACTAGGACGTTACGGAAAAAGTGAAAGGATGTACTTAAACGGTACGATGAAGTAAATTTATTTGAACAAGTTATTTTTACAGGAAGGGAAAGGGTTGAGAGGGACTTATTCTTGTTACTAATTAGTGTGCCAGAATCTATCGAAGTGTTTTCTGTTCTCGTTTTCGACGACACAATTAGCTGATTCCTGTCTGCCACAGCAACATTAGAAATAAGCCTTTCGCACTTATATGATAATACTTAAAATTTACTTCAGAGATTTTTTGCAATTTTGTTGTAATAAAACTATTACAAACCTTACACAGAGCTTATGTTTGTGTTGAGGGTCGCTTGGAATCTCGGAGTATAGCGTCAACAGTTTTGCTACACAACAGAAACCCAGAAACTTGAAGATGTACATGGCGCCATTGTTTTTATTGTCCCAGAACTTTGTGGGCGTTTTCTTTTTAAAAAAGAAACGGCTTACAGTAGTTAATACTCTGCGGCCATGTGGTTAAACGCTATTAAAGGTGAATAAGTGAAAAGAACGGTTTCTGCGGCTTCGCCAATTTTTTTCATGGTCAATTACCACACACCCCGCGAAGCGTTTTTTCGTGTTACAAATTGCCGGCTTTTTTTTCAATTTCTAAAAAAGCTCGCAATGATATAAAGAAAAAGCCAAATGTAATGGCTTACAGTGCATCCCGTTGTTATGAAAAAAAAACCTCTCGTGTGTACGCGAGATAGAAGTGACAGGGTATTTTTTACTTTCAAAATGTATGTTTATATGTATTTTTTAAAATGAATTTTATTAGTTCTTTCAGTTGATTTACATCTTCAGTGCAGTATCGTAGCTAATGGTTAATATCTAAAAAGAAATGCAGACATGAAAGCTAAGAAAAAAAAATTGCGGAGTTACAAAAACTTATATCGAAGTATTACAACATTAGACGACAGAGCAAAAGTAACCTATACAAGAGACATTACATGGAAGTAAAATCGCAACATTATATCAGTCCCTTATTAAGTATTGAAAATAATATAAGGTATTTAACAGAAGAACAAGATGCAAAGTTGAAGTACGGTGACTGTATGCAAAATTTACAAGGAAAGTATTATTTTAATTATTAAAAAAGTAGGAACTGGTTTAAGGGACCGAAGATTTAAAAAAATACAATCTGTCTAGAGTTTTAAGACAGAGATAAAACATTTTATACAAAGACGGACCTGACCTACCTGGTTAGTTTTTACAAACATATTTATAGACATGAGAATGATCAGTTTCGCACATAGAGCTTGGCTTATTCTGGATTCATAAATACCGCATTTGCTGTCTACTGTAATTCTTGCAAGGCGAAAGAGAAAAGAAAGAAAAAAAATGGAAAATCGTGTCTATTTAGTCGGTCTGTTTTCCTGTCTACTAAAATAACGTTGCCATCATGACAAAATTACTATTTTTATAAACATTAAAACAAGCTAAGGGGCTCAAATTGTGCAAAAATAAGAACAACGAGGCTCGACTGAAGTTTGCTAGTGCTTATAAAATCAGCAAGTGTGTATACTTGGCGGCGAGTTAGAAAGCTCATTGAAATCTAGACACTTAAGTTTAGTAGCTAGAACTATTTATTGAAAAGCATAACTATTGAGTGTTTCGAAGTATGTCGCTAATGAAATGCCTCGAATTTTTTATTGTCTCTGGTTCCAACATACTTCGGTTTGCACATGTGAACTGCGTGCATTAAACACACTGTCACAGAGATTCCAACGCTTCTTTTTTCTCCCACGAGTCTCCTTTTTTTGTTACAATTCTTAATCAGTTTTCCTGTTTTTCCTCCCAAAGTCTTATCCGCCTCTGCCGCAATATACTTTCTTACACCTGCATATACAAGTTCAACTATATTTCGAAGCCCCGTGCCCGCCCATAAAAGAGTTTCAATCTCTTATTTCTATTTACGACTGTTCTGCTCATTCGATATTCTTTCCCTGTCGTGAGCATTTTGGCAATATTGAACTTGGACATACATCGGTTCACGCATTTTTTCTAAGAACAGTTTTATAAAAAACGAGGCCAACTTTGGCCAAAAATTATAAGAACAATCCAGGCTAAGATTTTGAATCACAAATGCAAGGTTTACTTTTTTTAAAAAAAACTCTGCTGTTTTCCTCAAAATCGACTCCTAATGTCGAAATCATTCGAGTTTCCTCTGTGGTTTATTCGGCTTGATGTTCGCAAGTTAGGTAGTTGGGATGGTTAAGGAGATATTTCTTTCTGTTATTGTTCTTATGAGTACTTAAAAATAAGAACAGATTAAGATAAATTGAGGCTGAAATTTCCTAAAAAGTTAAGAACAATGAGGCGTGGCCAAAATTTACTGGTTCCTATAAAAACGCGAGTATGTCGGCTTCGGGCTCTCCATCGAACATATGTCGCATGGTTTAGTCAAGAAACTGTTTATTCAGTGGATGTGTGTTCACTATAGACATTTCAGCCAGTCTGAAGGAGTTGATATAGCGAGTGTAAACATTTCTCAGCTGCAAGATTCAAGGATTCCAGGAGATTTTCCACAATATATAACTGAACGATTGAACACAAGTTTCACTGCCAAGTTTAAACAGAAGAGCTGAAGATGTCTCCTCTCTCACTGCTGGTACTTGGTATAAGCTTTGGCCTGGTGGCCCCAGAGTATGTTCGAGTCTGTTACTACACTAACTGGTCCCAGTACCGACCCAAAGGCGGCACGTTCTTGCCCGAGGACATCGATGCCAACCTATGTACGCACGTGATCTACTCGTTCGCCAGGATAAACCCCGATCACACGGTAGGACTTATGTTGCATTCGTTTGGAGCCATTTAGGAATACATGTAGGAATACAAGCAAGACGATTCTGTTTCTTATGACCCATAATTCAAGTTGTGAAACAAAATATACTATTATATGGGCAATAGTGTTTTACTGGAAAAAAAACCCACTAATAGAATCCATATCACATTACATCGGGGTCCCGCGTAGGATATTTTCCATATCTTCACCAGTGAAAATGTCGCCGATTTCTGAGCACTTCCAAAGATTTCCGAAGATTTTCCGAAAATTATAAAAATCATAAAAGCATCCGAAAATTACTATTGAACCGTTTCCGAGTTTTTCCGATTTTTCCGAATTTTTCCAAACACTTCCGAAGATTTTCCGAAAACTTTAAAAATTCATAGAGCGGCATCGATACAGTAAAAAGAACATTATATTACACGGTTTTCAAAAGATATGGATTTCATCTTTTCATGGCCAAAACATCTCACTCGTTTCGCAGCGTTCAACTCGTATATCGAAGATAAAATCCATATCTTTTGAAAACCGTGTAAAATTTGCTCTATAGATACCATTTCAATTACAAAAATATGACATTCTTATGTGCACCTTAAAAGGAGGAAATGAGTTAGTCCACCCTATCATGTAACTCCTTAGCTCCGCCAATTCTTATTGAGGCGGACCGTTTTTTCATGCACGGCGCTTTACCAACTGTTAGTGCATCGATCCGATGTGACTGCGAGATCGCTATTACAAAGAATTTTCAACACAAAAAGCCACGCCCCGCCTCCTTTCACGCCTTGCAGCTGCAAACTTTATATACGGGTTTTGAACTGAGCCATGAAAACTCCAAATAGTGTGTGTACGAGTCCTCTCCTAAAATGTCGAGTTTTTAAGTCTGGATGTTTGACTGTAGTTATGATGGAAGTGGGTTGTAACCTAACTGAGGCCATCTTGAGAGCTCTTACTGCGAAAAAAAGTATTCAGCTTTTGCTTTTGAACGTAACGCTCACAAGCAACAAGAATACATGCGAGAAGATTATATTTCTTATACCCGTACTGTACACGTTTATTGAAGTTGTAAAATAAAGTATAAAATACAATTTCAATTTCAAAAATATCGCGATATATGAAGCGGAAGTCGGAGATGTTCACCTCAAAGGCAGGATGTCGAGCAAGAAAGTGAATGGTCTGACCACTCCCTTTTATAGCTGAACTTCCTGTACAATGAAAGTTCGAGTTTTGCAAATCTGCTAAAGCTACTCATAAAAACTGTATTTAAAATTCTTTTGAACTGCAAATTAGCGACTATGAAGACAAAGATTAAAAGATGTGCATGAAGAAGAAGAATGTTGCTTGTCTTGGATGACTTATTGATTTGTTCATTCATCGGTTCATTTTCTGATTTTGATACCGTTTACTAAAATCCTAGATTGCCGACTATGAGGAGAATGATCAAAAGCTGTACGTGAGGTTCAACGCGCTGAAGAAGAAAAACCCGGCACTGAAGACTCTACTGGCAGTGGGTGGGTGGACACATGAGGAGAAGGACAGTCCTTTCTCCAAGATGGTGGCTACTGCTGCTGGGATGAAGGCGTTTATCGACTCCTCCATCGCTCGCCTGAGGAAGTTTGAATTCGATGGACTGGATTTGGACTGGGAATACCCGGGTATGAGGGTAGGATCTCCCAAAAGTGACAAACAGGTTGGTTTGTTATTAGTTTTTGTTAATAAGATATTAGTAATTCAAATATTCCCTGTGAGGAAATGTACGGTGTTTGAGGAGTATCAAATACGGAACTTGTTTCTTGCGGGTTTTGATTTTCTGTATAATATTAAAATTTTGATTTTGGTTTATGAAAGCACCTTTTATATGAACGTTTTTGCTTAAAATTTGATTTCAAAAATAAAATTTTAACTTAAAACAGCAACAGCTTAACCTGAAAACTAAGGAAAATTGGTTTCTCAAATGGGGTTTTTAATTTTATGAAATATAAAATTTACAAAATAGTACGGTTGACTTATTACTTTTCAGAAGTTATTTTATACACAATAAGTCCGATATTTAGCTTTAACTTAAAATGTTTCAAAGACTTTCTAATGGTTTTTTTGTGTATTTCTTTGAAAAATGAAGCCACATTTAAAAGCAAATTTATAAGACAAAACCTTGATATCATATCTGGGCGTATGGAGATGGTCATGGTACAACTACTGTCTCTTAATTACTGACAAAAATAGATACAGAGAAACATGTCAAGCAGGGCAGGAACCAGAAATTTTGGAAACTCGCAATTTTGGAAATGGGTTAGGCCTTGGACTATTTTCTTTTGAATACGGGGCCTTAGTTTGTAAAAGACTTAAAAATGTAAATGTTTACTTAGTAATAGTACTTTTTTTCAACAAATGATTTGATCAAACAATAAGTATAAAACTAATTAGTTTTAAACTTGTAGCGCTTCACCAAACTGTGTGCTGAACTGAGGAAGGCGTTTGAGGCTGAATCCAAGGCATCTGGGAAACCAAGACTTTTGCTGACAGCCGCTGTAGCTGCAGGAAAATGGACGGCGAGCCAGGCTTATGAGGTATGTGTATGTGTGTGTGTGTGGCGGAGGGGGCGGGTGATGGCGGGGTAGGGGGGATTGGGGATTGAGGATACCAATATAAGTTATGTTAAATGTATAAGCTTACGAAGAATAGTGCGATTCTTGTAACTTAATATTTGCATATCTGTTATTACTTGCTTTACATCGCATGGTAACTTTCCCAGCAAGTGCATGTTAATATTGGATTGAGCCAAAAGTGTGACGAGGTATTTATGAGTTGGGTCACTGTGTTTGTGTTTCAGTGTTTGTGTCGCGAGGGTAGTAAACATTACTGCAATTTTTTAAAAACTGATTTAAATATTAGCCCTTGTGGCCTTGCGCACAAAACAGAACGGGCGGCAATTTCGCATCAGTTTTTTGTTATATCTCCGTATCAGAAACTCCAACTGTTCACTTTTACAGCTGGTAAACTTCGTTAGTGTATCATTGCTGAAAGCATAATACTTTATATTTCTAAATTTGGGTCGGCATGAAGCTCAGCAAAGCTTCAAATTGGAAAATGATATGTGCAACAAAACACCGAATGAATTCAAAGGGCACGAATTGATCTAAACTGAATACGAACCAAGTCATATCTTTAAACGTTATTAAGAATAAGAAATGAAGCTTAAATGTTCTACCAAAAAAATAAAAGTACTTGGTTGTATCATTCCACAACTGAGAAAAAGGAGCTAAAAACTATCGTTAGAAGAGATTTAAAAAACGCCCCCGAATCGCACGAACCAGGCTAGAAAAGGCACCAGGATTAAAACCAGCACGAAAAATCTTCAATTTGTTAGTTTTAGACTCACGCAAAATAGCTCGAATTAATGCTCGAATGAAGAATCGGTGTTACACAAATGAAAGGAAACTCCGTGCGCAACGCTTTGTAGTCCCACTGACATTCTAGTTGTCATGGCAACTTGACAAGGCCTAAAATACAACATATTTGTAGCATTCGGCTCCACTCTACACAAAATTAGTCGGTAAATCTCTTAATTTTATCGAAATATTTGCCCACCACGGAGCATACTTAACTTTCTTTTTTATATAATGTCAAGCGATTTTGGCGCTACCTTAATATTTTTATAGTTAAAGTGGCGCTCTCTTAATACTCAACAAATTCTTTTTGTGCAAAATGCGAACGAATGGAAAATATAGGGTTTTCCGGGTGCCCTGTAAAGTTGCAATGGAAACATGTTGTCTGGTTTGGAGTACAATAATTGATAAATTAGAAGTTGTTGTAACACCAGCTAGTAAGAACTCGGGCACTAGTCCCTCACGTCATGGTGTGCAAGAGGGCTTATCGTAAAGTTCAGTGGCACAGGAAAATTCATTTAACTGGTGGGAGCCTCATTAACTTTGCCTGTGTTGGTTTTTGCCTATGTGTACGTACTTAGAACGTCTTGGCGTATCAGGTTTATTCTCAGTCATTATTGATTGTAGCAGCTGCTAAACGTTTGACTGTTGATCTTCTTTGTCTAATATACTTTGCTTACTTTTAAATTTTACTTTTCATCCCTGAATATGTAGTTAACTGTATCTGTGACCGTTAGCGACTGTCAACTGTCCACTTTCTCACTTTTAACATATGCACGTGTTTGCTCTTGAGAAATGCTTCTTTTACTGCCGGTTGTGGCCTGTAAGCGGAGCATGTATTGCAGGATCCATGCCTGTCAGGTCAGCCCCATGCTGTGTTATGATCATATATACTTTCGGTTGTTTTTGAGTAAGTCATACGTATACTCCACATAAAAATCTGATTTTCTAAAAAAATTTTTTTTTTTTCCAGATCAATAAACTGCCTGCACACCTGGATTTCATCAACTTGATGACGTATGATCTCCATGGTAACTGGGAGGACAAGTTAGGTCACCACACAGCTATGGTCGGGGGTGACACACTCACCATTCCTTTTGCCGTCAATTACTGGATTAAAGGAGGTAAAAACAAAAAATAATGCATTCCTGGCCTTACTCTTATATGTAACAACAGCGTCTCTCACCCCGTGCTCAGCCACGTTTTGTTTTGTGTCTTGTCGTACCGTATCGCGTCGTGTGGTGCCTTTCGTACCATGCCATGTCTTGTCGCGCCGTATCGTGTCGTGTCGAGCCTTTCATGCCATGTCGCGTCTTGGCGTGCCGTATCGTTTTGTGTTGTGTCCTATTGTGTCGTGTCGTGCCTTTCGTGCCATGTCGTGTCTTGGCGTGCCGTATTGTTTTGTGTTGTGTCTTATTGTGTCGTGTCGTGCCTTTCGTGACTTGTTGTGTCTTGGTGTGCCGTATATACGTATTGGGTCGTGTTGTGTGTTATCCTATCCTGTTGATGTGTCTTATCGTGCCGTTTCGTGTCTTTTCTTACCGTATCGGCAGACTCGTACCCGGTCGCTTTATGGGCACGGATTGTGGGGAAGACGAAGTGAAGAATCTCTCGAGTTCGTCCTGCCCAAAACCCTTTGCGCGCCACTCATTTCTATCCCAAAATCCTCTGCGTCTTCTCTCTTCCGCCACCTAAAGGCGACTGGGTACGAGTCTGCCGTATCGTGCTGTGTAGCACCTAAGCGTGCGCGTACATACATACATACATACATACATACATACATACATACCTACCTACATACATACATACATACATACATAACTACCTACCTACCTACCTACCTACCTACCTACCTACCTACCTACATACATACATACATACATACATACCTACCTACCTACATACATACATACATACATACATACATAACTACCTACCTACCTACCTACCTACCTACATACATACATACATACATACCTACCTACCTACATACATACATACCTACCTACCTACCTACCTACATACATACATACATACATACATACATACATAACTACCTACCTATCTACCTACCTACCTACATACATACATACATACCTACCTACCTACCTACCTACCTACATACATACATACATACATACATACATACATACCTACCTACCTACCTACATACATACATACATACATACATACATACATAACTACCTACCTACCTACCTACCTACATACATACATACATACATACCTACATACATACATACATACATACATAACTACCTACCTACCTACCTATCTACCTACCTACCTACCTACATACATACATACATACATACATACATACACACATACACACATATATATATAAACTTTATTAAAGTGTCAGTCTT
>JAOBRG010357784.1:0-12852 GCA_027574985.1 Umimayanthus nakama
CCGACATACTCGGATATATTTTAATGAAAAAGGCACAGAGACACTTTGTGATAGTTTAAACAACAATATAACTATGGCATGACGTAGTAGTGACGTCATCAACAAGTTCATAGACTGGCCAATCACTAGTCAATTTCGGTTTTTGTTCAAATTCGACCAAAACGACAATGAGAATACTTGAATTGGACTAACAAGTAAAATATTTGAATAAATTAACTGACCAGTTAACCACGTGACCTGTATAACCTGTGACGTCATCATCTTTGTTAGTATGCTACCGTTGCCATGACAACATTGTATTTGTTTCATTTTTGTTTTACAATTTTGACAAAATGGTCGGACAAGAAAGAAAAGCAGTTTCTTCTGTCACATTTAACCATCACCAAAAATGATTTACTTAGAATGTATCCCAAACGTCTTCTTATGCTAAGATTATGTATGTTAAGGTATAACCGTTGCCCATGGCAACAACAAAAACTGCTCTATCTCCGTTGCTTTTCAAATATTTTTAGTTAAAGTTTTGAATAAAGGAAAACAAGTGTCTAGACTCCTTCATCGCAATGTTTGGTGATTATATGTACAAAATAAACGTATTTAAGGTTTTTCTTTACAAAATAGTAATAATTTACCCACAATGCACCACTTTCCACATAATCGAATTTTATTAGCAGAACTCATTAAAAAATAAGTTACAAGGGATTTTTTGTAAAATCGTATGCTTAATTACTTAAGAAGAGTTTGGAAATATTATTAAAAAACACAATACTCAAACTTTCGAAAACACCCTTTTATTTCACGGTACCATGGCAACAGCACACGTCATGTGTTGGTATATTACATGTCAAAAGATTCCCCATACAATTTTAGGAAAAGTCATGAAGTTTCATCAATATTCTCCAAACCGTGTAGATGTTATGGCCAAAAAACCCCTTGGGGGGTTGATTCAACCCCCCCCCCCCCAAGGCTAGATAGAGTTAAAATTGAGTTATAAAAATGCACCTAATTATAAAGATTTTTAAGAGAATCCCGTGCAAGAAGAAAACTTTTCGAGAATTACTTTTCACCATTGGACCAAATTTTTGCTTTGTGGGAAGAAATTTCGCACATTATGGTAATCTAGAACGGGGATTTTACTTTGGTTTTGACCCCTAAGTTTAAACTTGTCCCTAACACGACAAGTAACTACAATCGAATTGAATCACGACCTAAAACAGACTCCGTACAACTTAAAATATCGACGAACTCAGATTGGCATCTGAACAGTTCATGATGGTACAAAATACTGCTCCTCACTCTTAAGGCTCTTAACGAAATGGCCCCGTCATATCTTTAAGACCTGATTACGTCAAGGGAAAGTGAAACTATAATCTGAGATCGAACACAAATCTATTTTAGGGATCCCCAGAAAAACATTGAAAACGCATGGAGACAGAGCGTTCCGTTAACCAGCCCCCTCCTTATGGAGGAACGTTCGTGAAGTCAAGAAACTCAAAACACTTTAATCAATACTAAAAACAAAAATAGTTTTTTATTTTATAGGAATATAGATTAATTAAGTATATTTAAACACACTTAGATAGCGTTTCCGATTTAATCTAGTCATGTAATGTTCACTTAGATTTTCAGAATTTCATATAATTATCCTTGTAAAGCAATTCTTAGTTTAAATTTAATTGCATAGCGCATTTGAACATCTCTTATGAAGAATGCGCAACATTAACACTGAACATTATTGCTATTGTATTTAGCTTGTATTCATTGAATCTTAAATCTGTAAAGCAATGAAAGAGAGCATTAGCTGCATCTATTGAAGGCAACAAACAAAGCTGACTATGCACTTTTACCTGTTGCGGTAGAGAAACATGGTACATCACGTCCAACTGCCGTAACGATTCTCTCTGACAAATCTTTCTAGTTCCGACATCAGTAAGTCGAACAACTACCTGGGAATAAATCAATATGAATATGCTGCTGTGACAATTTATCAGATTGATCGGTTAACCCTCGGAAGTCCAAGCTATTTACTGTTACAAGTTAGCCCAAGGGGCGTCATTTGCACCCCCCCCCATAAATTTTCGAAACGGTTGCACATAAAAGATCAGGCTTTTGCATGGAAGTAGCTTTTGGTTTGCTAATTACTTTCCATTACAACATTCAAGTTTTAATTAAGAGCTGTTGCTATGGCAACAGTCGATTCACAATATGTCCGCAATCTTGGCCGCCATCTTGGATTTTTCAAAAAACATTTTTTACGCAAAACTGAAGCAAATTTTACTGGAATTAGTAGAAAACATGTGTCTTCAGCCTAAAATAGGAATATAATTGAGAATAGAGTCTAAAAGAAGAAATGAGAACCTCTTTTCCAAGAAAATTACAGTTTTCTATTTTGAACTTTAATTTGCATAATTAATTACACATAAATTATAAATGATGACGTCATCCAATTAACCTCAAAAATGCACTCATTATCAGACTACAGGTACCTAAAGTTTCATTTTGAATGCTTGAAAGCTTCAAATTTTAGGTCTGAAAACCTATGGGGGGGTCCATTTGCCTGCCCCCTTGGACTTTCGAGGGTTTATTTCAGGCCTGTAAGTAGCCGTACGGATATCTAGATCTTGATGACCCGTCAGAACGTCATGTAGAAGCTGAACACAAGGTCATGTTTGAGCTGAACACGAGGTCGTACATGAATGGGTCACAAGGTCATGCTTGAGATAAATAGGTGGTCGTATATGAATGGGTCAGAAGGTCATGTTTGAGATGAACACGAAAAGGCGTACGTGAATTGGTCACAAGGTCATTTTTGAGCTGAACACGAGGTCGTACATGAATGGTTCACAAGGTCATCTCTGAGACGAACACGAGGTCGTATATCAGCGGGTCAGAAGATAATGTTTGAGCCGAACACGAGGTCGTATATGAATGGGTCACAAGGAAGTGTGTCAGCTGTTCAAAAGGTCGTGTATCAGTGGGTCACAAGGTCATGTTTGAGCTGAACACGAGGGTGTAGATGAATCTGTATGAATGGGTCACAAGGTAGTGTATGAGCTGAACACAAAGTCGTGTATTAGTGGGTCACAAGGTCTTGTTTGAGCTGAACACAAGTTCATGCATGAGCTAAGCACAAATTCGTGTATGAGCAGGTCACAAGGTCGTGTATAAATGAGGGACAAGGTCGTGTATAAGCGGGTTACAAGGTCACATATGAGCGGGTCACAAGATGATATATGAGAAGGTTACAAGATCGTGTATGAACGAGTCACGAGGTCGTGTATGATTGGGGTCAAGGTCGTGTATAAGCAGGTCACAAGGTCACATATGAGCGGGTCACTAGGTCGTGTATGATTGAGGGGCAAGGTCGTGTATAAGCGGGTCACATGGCGATGTATGAGCGGGTCAACAGTTCATGCAAGAGCGGGTCAAGAGGTCTCGTATTTGACGGTTTAAAATAAAGTTATTACATCGTTTACCTGTGCAAAAGACCAAAAAACATTCACAAAACATGTAGTAAAACAGCAACTGATCCTTAGTGTCCTTAGTAGGATTCCTGAAATTGTGTGCGACTCTACAATTGCTTCTGGCCCGTTACAAAAGGTTGGGCCTAATTCTTTAACAAGACCCTGTGATATACACAGGAGTATCTGTATATTTATAGTCCAGTTCTGCCCAGTTGTTCTTCGATCTCCACCGCGCTCCGGGGACTTGAGTTCATGGGGGAAAAAGAGTCCTGCACAAATTGCATTCATATGCGCCAGCACTATATAAGAAAAAGCCAATTAAAGGACCTTACCTGCAAAAGGTTGGACAGTGTAATCTTGCCTTGACAATTAAATAATACGCCGTCGGGACTATGGGGATGTGTCAAACGTAT
Source organism: Umimayanthus nakama (assembly GCA_027574985.1). Taxonomy (NCBI): domain Eukaryota; kingdom Metazoa; phylum Cnidaria; class Anthozoa; order Zoantharia; family Parazoanthidae; genus Umimayanthus; species Umimayanthus nakama. Next base: position 3,875 of record JAOBRG010357784.1, read on the forward strand.
AAGGGATATGTAGACAAGTCGCGCCGGGAAAAATGATATAATTTGAATGTTGACCGTTTTGGGGCAAGGACTACACGCCATACTTACTAGTTTCTTCCTTGTCTTAGCCTTGTATAACACAGGGACCGCGAAAGAGGTAGGGGCTGCAATGGCTTCATCCCCCCCCCGAATTTGAAAATCAAGCGGTTTTTGTCAAAAGGGAAATACTGCGAGTGTGAGCGAAGCACTTTGGGATTACCTTGCGCATGATTGTACGGCAATTTTAGTGTTTTTTACGAGACCACACGGAATATTAGCTGCTAAATAATAGATGAGCGCGGAGCACGAAAAGGTTGTTATTAGCTAATATTCAAAAGTTCGAGTAAAAAAATTGTTTTATTAAATACAACAACAAATTATATGTCACCGGCAAATACTAATTTGAAAACAAATTGTGTCTGAAGAAGCCGCCGACTCAAAAATAACTTCAGTTTTCGTTGATCAAGTGTTACACGACAGCCTCACAACAATGCGTTTTCCATATGTGGTCAATCACCAGAAATGAGCTGATATACAGTGACAACCAAACCAATCAAATTGCTTGAAATCGAATAATCACTGGACTGTATTTAATAATCAATGTTATACGTTTAGTTAATCTAGCATGACCACGACCGAAAACTCTGTAGTTAAAAAACTGACTTGAGAGAAAAATAGGGTTTTCCTAGCCAAAATCAATTTCCCTGACAGTTCTTGAAACGGTTTTTTCACTAAGTTTTTCCGGACCACTGGAATGCTGAACTAATGTCCGGATGTGAGAGACACAGTTTACGTACAGCTTACCATGCTTGGGTTCTGCCTGTCAATTTCTTCGACATACCCTCTGTTCCACTCTTTTCTATCATAAACACAGCACTCTTTCAATAGATGTACTGGTTTTAAGGGTTTTTTAAGTCGCTCCACGCTTGCACTGCGATACAACCAAAATGAGATAGGTTTAGAAAAAGTGGACAAGACAAATACAAAAAAGACCCGTGTAGTTTAGCTTTTTTCTCTTGCTGATTGGCAACAAATTATGGTTTCGAATCCGTTCCTTTCATTTTGCGTCGGGATTATCCAGATAACCCAGTTTAGTGACGTGATGTCAACTTAAGCGGGTGTCTCAGCAGCAAAGGCCATCAGATTTACATGCTATAAACTACTCCGCTTTCGACTGTTATCTTTTATGTTAGTTTGAAAACGTAAGAGTTTCTTAATTTGTGAGGAAAAGTATTTTGAAAAGTCTTGTAAAGATCAAGTGCCCCGCTCTCAGGAATTAATTGTTTGATACCAAGTAAATGACCATTTCGACAATACAACCTCAAATATCTTTTCTTGCATCACTTGTGCTCTCTGCAACAAACTCAACATTGGAGAATACAAACCACAAGGCGTCTGATGGACAATAACGGTGTGTCTTTTTAAATTCACTTGTATGTTACTGCAGTTGGTTCAGAAAGCTAAATTTATGTGGATCAAGTGATACTTGAAGTGATACGTAATCAAGGAAAGGCATATTCTAAATTTTTTGTTTTTTGTTTTTTTGGGGGGGAGGGCAGCATGCACATAAGCCAAATTTTCTTTTTTTTCAGTGAAAAAAGACTGCATACGGCATTTCGCTCGGTTCGGTTTCTCGCCTCTTTCATTAGCTTTCATTTTGAAATACTATCTTAGGTTGCATGTGGTGAAAAGAATATCAAACCAGCATCTCAAAATAGCGTGAAATTTGGCCAAAATCAACTAGTAATTTAAGTCTATCTGACATGCTTCCTGCAGGAGAACCTTTTCCCGTTAAAGCGCTAGGAGTACTTACTGCATCCTTGACATGAAGTCTCTGAATTTTTTATTCTCTTCCTTATTTCTATACAGCCTGCACCAAAAACTTTCGTCATTCATCAGGTCGCCAAAGACTCTCACATCATACGTTCCACCTACAACATTCGTTAACAGCTGTGGTCAACCCTTCCTCACGAAATACCTGTCTACTACAAGGACTGTTGTCAACTATTCCACCACCTCTATAAACATACATGTATAAATCTTCTCATAACAGCACTAGTCCCATGTACTCCACTCAGATGTTGTGATGACGGGGGTTCAACAGAGGTTCAACAGAGGTTCGTATTTTATACCCAAAAAAATCCCAACTTCAGAATTTGTCTACCCAAAGAAACCTACATTTTAAGCATACCCTCAAAAAAACCCAAACCAACAGTAAAATACGCTTATGTTATAGATGGTTTTGGTTTTAGCCGTCTGGAGGATGATATCACCGTTATTAACTCCACTAGGGAAATCGGAGCACTTTCTCTGACAGCCCTGGCTGGAAGATGGGTGATAGGATGAGGAGATTTACGGTTATCCTGGAAAGTTAAGAATAGGGTAGCTCATGATCAGGGTTTTACATTACGAGTTTCAAGACTACAAAACGTTTCTTTCCAAGAAAATCGCTTGTATCCTGCACCAAGGGTTACGGTTTGTTCCGAATTGACGCGTGGAGCCAACATCATATTTGACATCATAACATTATCAGTAGGGTATTTACTTAGAGAAACTGTTTGAGAGATATATCCAACTTACTTGGATGTAAGAAAGCCAGATTTTGGAACAAGAATGTTTTATCTCAAACTCGATCAATAAGCTGAACGTTGCAGACAACACCTGTAGGGCAAACCTCAATTCTTACTCACCAGCACTGACCGGAAACAACATTTCCTCCTCCTCCTCTGCATCATCATACTCTTCGTCCATGAACTCCTGACCCTCTCTTTCAAAGATAGTCTCATCTGGTATGAGTGGTGACTCTGCATCCCCTGATACCCAGCTCTCATCCGGCAATGTGTGACTGGGCGAGCTTGGGGCTGCCCACTGTTCATGAGGATACCACGCCGCAGCAGTAGCTCTCAGTTTGCTGCTTGGTGGTGAATGGAATCCGTTGCTGTCTGATGGATTTGCGTTTGGATCCGGAGTGTGTCGCCCATCAACAAGATCATCAACTTTACACTCTGGTTCAGCTTCAGGACTCGGTGTAGTGGAGTTTTCTGAAGTGGTGTATGATTCCCCGAAGCTACGATTATCTAGTTCCTCAGACGGAGGGTAAGCCGAATCTTCAGTTGTACAAGGTGCTTCTTCCTGGAGGATATCGGTATCCAGGACCTTCTGAGTAGGACTAGCTTCCTCGTTGGGAATAAGGCTCTTTGTTTCACGAAGCATGAGCCTAAACTGACCATTTCCAGTGTTTACCTCCTTCAAAACATACCCAGGCTCTCTGTTCACTACTATGCCTGTGCTATCAGTGGTAGGTTGCTCATCAACTGATGCCGCCGTAGGACAAAGTTTCTCTTTAGGCCTCAAACACTCATCAGTTTTTTTCTGAGGTGAAATTTCCAATTGTTGAAGGATATCTTTAACTAAAGATTTAACCACAGTTTCTGATTCTGTTTTTTCCACTTTAACATCAGATGGTCCAACAACTTTTTGTGTCTTAAGTTCCGTTACAGGCATAAAGACATTTGGCTCTACACATGATGACAAAGTAGAAACACAGCTGTCTTCTTCGACTGAAGAAGCTGGGCTTGTTCCTCCTTTCTCACCTTTACTGCTATACAGTATCTTCTTGTTTTCTTCATCAACAGGCTCGTCTACCCCAGCAGCACCCCCATTCACTTTTGTTGGCATTGTGACTTCATTCTTCTCATGAACGACGGGTTTGGTTGTCTTGCTCAGTTCGCTCCCTGCTGGCTGTTCGCTGCCCCCGTCCTTTTGTGGGGAATCAGATTTGGTTGCAGTGTAAACGTTTGCTGTTGCAAACTCGTTGTCCCGACGTTCTTCCCCACTGGCAGTCTTCTCACTTTCCTCACCATCTGGAACAGCTCTAATTGGTATTTCACTCACTTCACTTTGCTGCAGTACCTCGTTATCCTGGTTTTCATGTTGAACAATTGACTCCTAAGAAAAAACAATAATGAATTATCATCTTGTTGGTTGATTAACAGCTTCAATGGGCATACCGTTTGTTTAGAAATAAAAAAAATCAACTACAAGGGGAATCTGTTCTCATGTACCTTGCCAGTCTTGCTACTTTCCATCTGTATCTTGTCGCCCTCCTCCAGGTTAAAAGCCAACACCTAAGGTTAGAAAGGATAAGTAACTATCGTTCTTGTTGATAAAAGCTTCTACTGGTCTCTAACGTGTTTGCAAGTCACAGATAATTTAACTATACGCGAACCTGCTCCAGAACCTCGTCTGTTACTTTACAATCCATCCGTACCTCGTCATTCTTCTCACAGCTCATAGTCGACACCTAAGGGCAAAACCGACCATTAATTATCATTCTCATTGAATGAAAGCTTCAACTACCGTGTCACTTGTTTAGAAAACACAGTTACAGTCAACTGCAAAGTGAACCTGCTTCACTACCTCGTCTGTCTCACTAATTTCCATCTGTATTTTGTCTTCCTTCGCATTTTGCTCAGTTGACACCTAAGGACAGAGACGAAACTCTCAGTCTTGAACTAAACTGCTCATTCGGGGGTTTAAATCCTTCAGGAATAATGAATAACCAAGAAAGAATAAAAGAAAAATGAATTCTGCAAAATCTTGGAATATGAATAATTAATTATGGAAGAAATTTGGTCAGGAATAAAGAATTTTTGACAATAAATAAGTAACGTTAAACCCCCCTATACTCGTTTATTTAAATTTCGGCCGCTTCAAACACTGGTGATCACGATACAATTGCTTCTTTCTTTACCTTTTCGTCCTTCTTATGGTCCACAGTCGACACCTATGGGCAAAAACGATAACTTTCTATCATTCGTGTTAAAAAAACGTTTTAATTTGAACGTCACTTATTGGAAAACACAGTAAGTGTCAACTACAAAGTGGACCTGCTTTACTACCTTGTCTGTCTCACTACTTTCCACCTGTACTTTCTCTTCCCTTGCAATTTGCTCTGTCGACATCTAAGGACAAAGAAGAAATTCTCAGCATTGTCGAACTCATAAAATTTCGTTAGGATCGTGATGTAAACAAAGAAAATAATGTAACTAATCTAGCAAAGTAGTTGCAAACATTGGGCATCACGAGACATTGGTTCCAACTGTACCTTGTCATTCGCCTTATGGTCAACAGTCGACACCTGAGGGCACAAACATACCTGTTATTAGCCTAGTGCGAGGTCCGTACGGCAAGTTATGGACCGAGTTTTTTCCTTCCTTTTATGGCCCAAGCACGAAGCGCGCGGGCCATGAAAACAGGAAGGAAAAACGAGGATCCATAACTTGCTTTAAGGACTGAGCAAATGAGGCTAATAAGATGTTTATTATATGGCTTTTTTGATTATTCTGGTTTTGAAAAAAGCTAGCGGTCCGTACGGCTACTTACGGACCTGGAATTGACCAATCACAACACGCGAAATCATTCAGCCATATAATAAAACCACTTATTATCATTCATGTGGTTGTACATTTTGAGGCAGCTTGTCAAATTTTGTATTGCCAAATCGAAAACAGTAAATGTACACTGTATTATAATAAGGCCAATAGTAGAGTACCCGTCACTTTTTTTTTTCAAATCTCCCGATTTACTTATCAAGGCTTATCGAAAATAGTTAGTAACGGGCCCCGGAGACTAGCTGGCTGACACCGCATACACAGAAATTCTACTTCTTTTCTACCGTACCTTGTCATCACTTTCATTTTTTTCAAATTACCCGATTTACTTATCAAGGCTTATCGAAAATAGTCAGAAACGTGACCTGGAGACTATTTCGCTGACACGGCATACACAGAATTCTACTTCTTTTCTACCGTACCTTGTCATCATTTTCATGTGGCACAGTTGTCACCTATGAAAAAGCAGGATCATCAATAATCAATTACCAAACTCGTCACAAACACGACTTCACACAGTCTGTAGTTTCGAATTTAAATCTTTTGTGACGTCACCTGCAAACCACTTTGCAACACAGAACAACGGTGATACTGTACCTAAGCATATAATGTTTTATCAATTTGTATTCATATTTAAGACATTTTACTCCTAATTTACATGACTTTTCATGACCCATTTACCAATTATGAAAAGATCTCCAAAATTTACAGCAAAACCAAAGCAACTGGAGCAGAATTTGTACGTAGCCAAAGACTTTCTTGTTCTGGCCACCATGTTATGGTTTCTTTAAAGTTTTCTCATGTTGACCCATATCTATGTTGTAAAATGCATCCGTGCTCCGTAATGTTGTTCCACTGCGTACAGTGTATTTTTCTCACTCAACAAACTTAGAAATATCATACTGCCACAGGTTGCTACCAGGTTAACTAAGTGTGTCTCTGTGACGTCAAGGCAATGAGGTTCCTATATCCCCCTGTCGACTACATCACTTAGTTTGGAGGAGTTCCAGTCATGTCTGCAGCTCAGTTCAGCATATAATCACTAATTTCTATCTTCGTCCCTAGTTAACTGCTCGGTTGATTAGGTGCGGCGCGGTTACCTGTCTCTTGGGTGGACCGCCGCCCGCCATTTTGAAAGAAGAAGCTAAGTAACCTAACAGAGGAAGAGGACCAAAGAAGGATGACTGGTGACGAGGCTTACTAAGTTTTTGGACCATGAACAAAGTCGTTGGTGCAAAAGATCACAGGAGTTGAACAATTTAAGTAACGATCCATTTGAGAACTAGGCAACCTTTAATTGTTCTGTGACAAATCTCTTTCTCTCTCCATAATGAGAAAACATCAACCTATACACAACCTGTTTTTGAAAAAGAAATGTAATAAAATTTTGTTTGAAAACGAGGTTTCGTTAGTGCTACAATATTTCGCCCAATCGCATGACTACAAAGCAGTTGCCAAGAAAGGCTTCGAATTTTCTGTCTTCCCCAAATGTAATCTTCGTTGCATTACATCATGAGAGACTTTCTACTGAAAAAGAATGAACTAGTGAACTAGAGTTAAATTAGTGTTCTAGATTTTCTTGCCAATGAGGTGAAAGGTTTGACAGTATCGCAATCAGCACCCTTTTGCATTCCTTATCGTTAACCTGACTAGTTCCCACTCAGACCATCACTTAATACATAATCAGTTACCTCCTGTTCCCAATTCTCGCTGGTTTGCACTTCGAATGCTGATTCTTTGTTTTCAGGAGGTTCAACAGCTTTGCTTATTTTTTCCTCCGCAGCCTGCGAGTCAGGAGAATTTGCTTTGATTGGCCTCTGATCATTTCGTAGCGATGGTCTCCTCCCCTTGAGACAAACGGATATTCAATACTTTACTGCTTTTATTTTTATGCATCTGATTTGGGAGAGTACAGATATCCTGCAATATGCATTGTGTTAAGTAGCAAACAAGTTTCACCCCCATTAAGGCAGAGACTAAAGAAGGTCCACTTCGTTGGCAGTGACAGCACTGCGAACTGATGATCTTCCGACAGCGATGCAAACAGTTGACAGCACTGTGTAATTACATCGCTGCTTCACACTGTTAGTTTTATATTACTTTCACACATTTGCTCATATCGCTGTCGCAGTGCTGCTTCCCTCAGTGTCACATGATTATCATTGTCATCGCTACCTTGTTGTTGTAAAGCGCACTCTTTTCAAACTTATCACTGTTCAGTGTTGTTGCTGTCACAAGAGCGCTTTTAATTGCCACACGTAGCCACAGCTATGCCAACAGCATTGTGGTAGTAGTAGCAATTATTAGCTTCATTAACCTTCCCGGTTCCTGCACGCTGTACTTCTTGAACACTTCTTGAGTACTTCTTTAGAAGCGCATGTTTCTTAACCCCTTCCCCTAAAAAAACGCTTTGTACAATGAAGCAATGGATGCTAACTTACCTTTACAAGTGTCTGATCCAGAACAGATCTGTGGGAAGTATGTTCATCGAATCTTTTCAGCAACCAAGCTCCATACTTTGTTGAAAGTTCCTTCCCCGTCCTCAGGGTTTTCACAGTACGAAGGTTATCATATCCCTGTCCAAAGTGTGAAGTGGTCGCCTGTTTGAGAGGCAGAGAGTGGACATACACCCAGCGAAGGGAAAACCCCCCATTGCAGGATTGAGAGCTAGTAGATGCAAGTTCACTAAAAAGAGTCGAGTAGTTCTTGTAATCCACAGTTGAGATCATCTGAGCAACACCAGCAAAATCATCTGACTGAAGAACGTGAAAAACAATGAAGACAAAACCGCGTCCCCTTCTGTCTTGTTCGTAAAAAGCGTTATTAAGCACCCTGAGGATATGATGATTAGCACACCATTTCCCTTGCTTCATTGCTTCAACAACTGTTTTTAGTTCGTCTCTAAGGACAAAATAGCGAGCTTGAAGTAGAATTTCTTCGTTGAACTTCCAATCAGCACAGTTTCTTAAAATAGCTTCACGTTGTGTTGTGTTCACATACCCAGGTCGTGGAACAACTTCTTCATTGGCTTCTATAATACTTCCCCAGTCGGTTGGAGTAGTTGTTATGCTTTTGATGTCCTTCATGCTCCCAGAAGTCAGTTTATCAACAGCTTCCGTTTTATCACTAGGACGAGAAGAATTTGTGGTCTTGGTGCTCTCAACTGGGCGTTCAGTGTTTACTGGTCCTTTCATATCAACTGTGGTTTGTTGTTTCGCTGAGGCTTCGTGAGCAGATGAGGTTCTGTTGCCTGCAGTTGTAATTTCTTTCGGCATTACTGGTTTGTCCTGTTATTTGTCAAGACAAGAATACAATATTACCACGAGAATACACCATCTTTAGGAAACTGAAACAGAAAATGCACCGACAACTTCTTTCCCAACAGTTCTGGGTAATGTTAAAATGGTTTAACTATCTAAATACATCTTCCAAATTGTGCAAATAACAATCAACAGGTATAAATAACGAAAACTCTACCACAAACTGTAGTGCTCTCAGCAGGGGGTAGCCATAGGGGGGGGGGGGGGGGGGCCGAGGCCCCCTTTTGGGTTGTACCGCAAAATAAAA